>BMAO01011553.1:0-43787 GCA_019973975.1 Trichonephila clavata | reverse complement strand
TTAAGGCAGTGAAAATTTAATTTCACGTTTTATCTGCTGTATTAAATGAACAAACAATATGATACAATTTTACTTTCATGTGATAGAAAAGGGTTGGCAACCTATTTCACACGCGGCACAATTCTCAGTGGCACTCTGCACTACTCAACAAATGCGTCAGTTTTCAAGAGGATGGAAGTTGATAAATTTGTTATGGATCTTATTGAAATAGATCTCCAAAATATGGACAATTATGAAATGTCGAAAAAATCGGAAAGATAACTCCAAACATAAATTTACAGATATTTGTAAATTATTGAACGTTATTTCTGCAGAGATTTAGTTGTTTCAAAAGAGAAAATTGTATGCATTCTGCTCTCCGCTTTTGGTTCCATTTATCTAAGTAAAAACTCTTTCCTCATAAGAAAAATATTTCGAGTCCACATAGAAAATCAAAAAAAGAATTGTTCTCAATTTTCTCTTAGACAAATTCTTATCTATAAAATATAATTAAATATTTTCAAACAAAATACGCAAATAATAGCATCATTACATTACTTTTTTATAAATAGCAGTATCATAATATCATGTGTATCTGAAAAATATTTAACAATTTTTTAAATAAAGAAAGTACGAACAAAAGAAAAATATTACAATTTTCCCCCGGCGTTTCTCAGTACAAAATTCTGAAATATATCAACGTTGATAAAGCGTATAATAATAGACATGATATATTTTATGTTGCGTATACGTATTAGAATAAAAATACACTTTTTAAATCACATACAGTTATTGATTTTAGTATACAATAACCTAAATTTAACATTTATACCGTTGGATAAAGATACGATTATTTAATTTTTACCCATATTTGGCAACAAAATAATAGTATTGTTTTATGTAGTGGATGGTATTTAATGTTAATACAGTTTTTTCTAATATTTATTCATTAATTAGCAATTAATTAATTAAATTAATTACTGGTTTTCGACACCAATTTAGATTCGTCTCCATTATTGTAACAATGTAACTGCTAAAACAATGACAAAAGTTGGCGTCGAAAACCAGTTTTTCAGCCAAACTAGCCGAACCGGGTGTGCATTGTTACAACAATTCAGACAAATCATGCTTTTTTTCAATTCCTACTATTAGTTCACTCTCTCCCTATACATATATCTATATATATCTGTTAAAATTTTCAATCGTTAATAAAATACTTTCTATGCATTCATTCAAAGTAGAAATTGACTTAAAATTTTTTTATATTACTTGTTTCCCTTGAAAATGAAATTAATCTAACAAGAAATTGCGCTCAAACTTATGGGACGAAAACCTGCAACACCAATTACGATGTATAAATAAATGCATTGAGACCTATTTGCAAAAACTCAGTGAAAGAGTTGAGAAACAAATTTCTCACTAATCAAATAAATTTAAATCATATTATTTGATTCATTGCATTTTCATTATTATATTATCTATGTTTGTATACATATAAAAATAATGAAAACAATAATAATTCGTTCTGTTTTAAATTCTTACTCCAATAAATGCTTGTAATGAATCCAAATCTATCATAGAGATATATATTTTATATGTGGCCCGCGGAATTGTAATGTCTTTCGAAGTGTCCCGCAAGGTCATTTGGGTTGGCCACCCCTGTTCTACGCAAAACCCCATCAGAAGACTTTTCACCAAAAGCGGGTACCCCCTTCCCCCCTCACACTCTGCAGTTTCATCTGCTCTTTGCTGTTTTATTACCCCAGAGCAATAAAAGTTTCTACCTCCCTTCTCCTTTTTTTTTGTACCTTTCTTTTCTTTCCTAGAGACTTCGCACCAATGTTTGTCGTGAACTAATGAAAACACCGTTTACATACTTAGAAAATTATTTTTTTTAAAGTAAGTGTTTGTAAAAGTTTATTCACTGGATTATCATTTTGTGAATACTTTATTTTCTAATTGAAAAATAAACTAGACCGAATCAATATTTTAACTATAGTGCTAAAAAATTTTTATAAAAATTTACTACTTAAAAATTTTATTACATATTTTACTAAAATGGACATATTCCGAATTAACTTTAATTCTGACTTTGATATGTGTAAAATGTATTGTGCAAAGAAACCGCAGCATCAATTATATTAAAAATTTAGTCAGACTTGACCAGGGAATTGAAAATGTTCAATGATAGAAAATACCAGTCAGTGTCGGTTTATCCATTGGGTACTTGGGGCCGGCGCCCTGGGCCGGGAAGGGCCCGGATAGGCTGGACTTAAACAGGTTTTCTAATTATAAGTTTCACTTCTACAGAGTCAAGAGTACATGTGGATCTTCTGCTCCCAGGTATCGAAATGAGCCTAAACACAGGCACTGCAGACAGTAATATTGAATAGAAAAAAAAGTATATTTAAAGATACAGCGACTTTAAAATCGCGATATTGCCATATTTATTCGAATCTAAGACGCACCTTTTTATTCCGATATTAATGCTACTAAAAATTGATTGCAAGACGGAAAAGAATCGAAGACGGAAAAATTCATCGGATAGAAAAATTGAACAAGATATTATCGAATAGAAAAGATATAGATTTCGTTTATTTTTAAAAGTTTTTAATACTGGTAAAATAAAATAATTGTTCATTTCTTATTAATTCACCTTTTTTTGTTTCGTAAAATGAGTGAGTGAACATTAACGTCGCACTGAGGGCTTTTGACGACGGACTTCGTAATTTTGAACCATGGTCAAGTGACGAGGACGACACCTGAGCTAGTATCCCCTCTCCTAACTACCACATCACACCAACGGGAGAGCATTTAAGCTCTCGACAGATTTACAAATAGAACAAACAGAGTACAAATAGAATTTTAAATTTTAATGATGAAATGAGCTTTTTATAAAAGATACTTGTAGTTATACAAACTTCAATCCATTTTACATATACATTTATAATCTCCTTTTCGATTGTTTATTGTGACGGGTAACCTTGAGAGCCCCAGGGTTCCGTGGAACACAGTTTGAAGGCCACTGCACTATATAAATGCTGAGGAGAACGAAACAGGAGAAAAGATAGATATACAGTAGTGAAAAATTAAGTTTTATTTTTCAATCTGTTGTATTAAAAAAAGGACTAACAGTATGAAGCAATTTTACTCTTAACGAATAAATATAGTACCACAGAAAATTATATGGTTTATTTTCCAGAATTAAGCTGGCATATAATTTACAAATAAATTTTCATAGTTTGCTATGAATTCCATGTAAAAATAAATTCCATGTAATTGGTGAGTATGGTGTCTTTTGGGGAGAATTTTGTTTTTATTCTTTTATCCCCTTCTCTCTCTCACACACACACACACAAATAAATAATATTCCTAACATGTTTCAAAAATTTCCAATCTTATTAGTTTTGGAAGATGCATAACAATCATCAATCAAAAAAAGTATCAAAATAGTAAAAAAACGTTGGTTTCTTTTTTCACTGATATACAAAACATTTCTTGTCGAATCATTCTTATTTATTCACCGATTCTACAAAGTAGAAAGTAAACTTCTTAGATATGCATTTTATCTGCTCCTTTTTCTAAAAAAATAATAAGTTGTGACGGGTGCTTACGCGTTTCACTAACCTTCTCTTAAAATCTTTAAATTGTATTTATTTTGACCAATCCCCACTGAGAGCTTAAAGTGTGACTTATGTAAATAAGATAGTTTCGGGTTTAGCGAGTTCGAAAGAGATATAAAAGGGAGAAATGAAATGAAGAGATAAGGATGACTAAGCGGTTTGATAGAGTAGAACTCCGTGTTTGGGATTGAAAAGTAAACTACGTGGTTGTCTAGGAAGGTGTTTTTAAGCGTCTAGTTTAATGAAGTGAAATTTGAAGATTATTGAAAAAGATTCCTTAAGGCGGTTCAGAAGTTATTGAAGATATCCTAGATTATAGCCACTTCCTAAATTCTACTAGTTCCAGGTTCCTTCTGAAGAAGATTTCAGGTCTGTAACTTTTGTAGTTTAGATTTAAATGTGTAGTTTGATTGTACGTGTTATTCCCCTCGTGATATCAGTTAGTATTCCGTCGTCCATAATTGAATTCTGATAATACTCCATGATAATTTATTGTTCTTAAAGTTGATTATTAATTGTGGATTTCTGTCTTAAAGAAATAATAAATAAGTGATTTATTATTTGAGTAGTCTTTAATTATGAATCCTACATATCCTAACATAGATAATATGCAAAGGGGTAGTGGGAGACTACGACAAAGTATAAAAGGACTATTGTTTCAAATACAGAATCGAAAATTTTATCTACGTTAAATAATTTTTGTTCTTACATGTTCTAATAATATGCACTTATATATAATTTATAAAAAGCAATAATATTCGTGTGTTAAAACGAAGTAGTAATCCTAAAGGGAAAGTTTATCAATTGTAATTAAATTATTATAATTTCAATTACAATTCACATAAGATTACGCTGGATTCCATTTGGATTTGCTTTTTTAGTATTGAGGGGGGGGGGGTGATTTCTCTTTTCTAAATAATAAATTTTCTTAATTTGTTTCAATGATTGTTAAAAATAACATCTACTGTCTCTTCATACCATTTCCTTCTTCGGTGGTGTGGGGTAAAGAGGAAGTGGTTAGAGCGGACACATAATATTTCGTGGCTAGAGCCATCACCACCTAGAGATCAGACACATCCCCCTCTTAGAACAGATAAAGGGTGCAAACAAATAAGTAAATAAATGCTTTTAAAAATTACAAATGTAATTTAAAACGGTATTTTAAATGGTAAATATCTTTCACGTTGTGCTAACGTTTTTTTTTTTCCTTCTTTTTTTTTTACGGAAGTTTTTTGTTTTTTCACGATTATCGAATTACAAGAATAAATAAATTTTTTATTTATATAAATTGTTAAGATATTATAGTGCGAATGCGTTTTAAAGATAGCGAAGTGTAATAAAAATAAGAACTTTCAGAGAAATATTTAAAAATTAATAGTAAATAACAGTATAATGAAGGGTCGAAACTGTGTACAACAGATGACATGTGACTGATTAGGGAAACAACGCAATAGGTACAAGAATATCCACTCTTCCAACCCAACTTCCCAGAGCAGACAGTGTTTCCACTGTCGGCTCTGACCACATAACCTTTCCTTCATATTGAGGGGGAATGTCCAATTTGGGGTCAAAGGCTATCTTTGATCAGCAAACCCCTCTCTTTTAAACTAGACATATATTGCCTTTCTGCATTGTTCAAAGACTTGAATACTGCCTATCATAGGATGTTTACGAGCTCTATTACTTTTATTTTTCAAAGGCATTTTTAGAAATATTAAAAAAATAAGAAGCTGAGTTGAAATAAGTCCTATGAGAAGTAAAGGTTCCTATTCTAAATTTCAAAAGTGACTGAAACGAGCAACGTATTTTTCTTCCGTCGGAATGATTATTCAACGCCATCCAATTAGAAGACCTCAAAATCACCGAAATTTGGGACTCCACTCCCTCACACATCCCCAATACTGCTTTTTCCTCTTTTCTGTTTTAGTACCCACAGCAATAAAAGTTTCCTATTTCTCCCCTTTTTTTTGTACCATTCTCTTCTTTCCTAAAGACTTCAGACCAACAAGTGTTTTCTGGTCCCATCTGAAGTGAAATTCCCATGAAATATTGACATCATGACATGACGAGATGCCTTTGGAAGGACGCTAAATGGTTTTGAGAATAACAAAACTGCAATTAAAAACAAAGTAGTTTATCACATAGTGATTAAACTGAGTAACAGATTGTTTTAAAAAAATAACTTGTAGTAAAATAGCTTTGTAATAATTAGATTGATATAAATTTTCTAGTGGATAGATTCAACATCCCCCCCCCCAAAGGTGTTAATAGCTCCTATGAGTTTTTCTGAGCAAATGATTAATGGAAAAGTTGAGAAAAGTAAAACTTCTTAACAATAGAAAATCGAGCAATAGCAATTGCGAGATTAAAAAAAGAAAAAATTATTAATTATTACAGTTATATTTTCCCTTCGTTAATAAAATAAATCATTCATTTTAAAAGTCTTCTTAAATTTATGTATAATTGCGTTTAAAAAATGAAAACATCTTTTAAATAGTTAGAAAATTAAGTTTTAATTTTTTCATAAATTAGTGTTCTTAGAAGTTTATTCAGCAAGTTATCTAATTTAAAAAAATAAACTAGTAATAAAAATAAATATCTTAACTATAGTCCTAAAAGAAAAACACCTATGAGCAGCCAATATCTGTTCATACGGTAATGCCTCACATATTTCTTTTTTTCATAAATAAATATATCATAAAAATTTTTAGTAAATTTTTTTATAAAACTTAACTAAAATGGATATATATTTTGAATTAACTTTACATTTTAAACATATCAAATTTTGAATTATTCAGCAAAGAAATCACTCAGCGACTATTATATTAAAAATTTGTCAAGAACATCAGGTTGTTGAAAATATTCAATGATAGAAAATGCCAGACAGTAATTTTTAATAGAAAAAAAACTTAAATCACGATATTGCCATATTTATTCAAATCTAAGCCGCACTCCTCCCCTCGATACTTATGCTACTAAAAATCGGGTTGATCTAAAAATTGAACAAGATACTATCGGATAGAAAAAAATCACAGGTTCTCGTTTATTTTTTAAAAGTTTTTATAATACTGGTAAAATAAATTAATTATTTTCATTTATTATTAATTCACCTTTATCAATTTTTTATTTGGTAAAATGAGTGAGTGAATATTAATGTCGTTCTGATTAGTTACTCAGGGGCTTTTGGCGACGGGCTTCGTAATTTTGAACCATGGTCAAATGACGAGGACAACACCTGAGATGGCATCCCGTCTCCTACCACACCAACGGAGGGACGTTTGAGCTCTCAACAGATTTAACGTACATCGCTTTGTGGCCACGGTAGCCGAGTTCTCTAGGTATCGGATCGTGGCTGGCATGTCACGAGTTCGAGCCCAGTATCACTAAATACCCACCGTGTAGGGGAGCGATGCACGTTAAATCTGTCGAGAGCTCAAACGTCCTCCCGTCGGTATTAGTACCTCCCTCTTAGTTAGAAGAGGGGGAAACTCAGGTATCGTCCTCGTCAAATGACCATGGCTCAAAATTACGAGGTCCATCGCCAAAAACCATTCACGTAGCTGAACAGTGCGACGTTATTATTCACTCACTCGTGCATCGCTTCCCTACACGACAGGTCTTGAGCGGTACTAGGCTCGAACTCATGAAACACCAGCCACGAGTCCGTTACCTTGACCACTAGGATACCGCAGCCATATTTTATTTCGTAAATTTATCATATGTCGATAACATATTTAACACTATTTTTAGTTTTTTTTCACAAAAACTGGCTGAGAGAGAATTTGGGGTACGGCTTAGAATTGGAGAAAAGTAATTAAAAAAATAAGTTTCTGGTAATTTAATTAAAAAACAAGATTTTTTTAATGATTGTTCCAATGGTTTAATGGTAAAATTGCACGTTAAATATAAAAGCTATTCGATGGGAAAAAAATTTGTTTGTTAAAAATATTATAATTCCATTACAATAATTATATTAAAATTTTAAATTGTGAGCTTCAAGGAGTAGTAATTTGTGTTCTCTAGTCAATTCACAGCTTTCTGTGTATGTGTCAAGTATAAAATAAGTATACTTTCAATTTTTCATTCAGTCGCTTCACAAAATTTAAATATTTTTATATGCATTTCATTAATAAAAGGCAAAAAAAAAAAAATCTAAGTAGAGCATAATTATAAATTATCTTTATGATTTAAATTTTTAAAGCACACATGCTGGAAATATTGAAAACATTCCTAAATGGGAAAGTTCATCAGGTTTGAGATGTTAAATCTCTGTGTACATCATAAATCTTCTTTATTGTCCACACTATTTGTCACAACTTGCTGGTTACCATCATTTCAGCTGGCGACAATATTTCAGAAAGCTATCGCCAAAATTAAGTATTCGTAGCCAAGAAAAATTCGTGTTACAAAACGATGGTGGCTCCATCTCTTTGAGATAGTCCTAACTACGCCAAAAATAATTCAGAATGAACTTAAAATTTAAAATAATTCATTAATAAAAACATAAAACTTAATTCTGGCTACACTAGTCAAAAGAGGGAAGCATGCTTTCTAATATACTATTTAATTCTACTCGAAAAAATCAATTTTTTTCTATTAAAATGTGCTTTGCGTTTTCACTTCCTATACTATAACATAGAAAACTCAAATTTCTTTTTGCAATAATGCTGAAAACTGCGTATTTTTTTTAAAAATCAAAATTCAAAGAACACTATCCTCTAAACAATATTTTTTTTTGTAGCCATAGAAATTTTTATTATTATTGGAGCTTTTTTCTGCCGGCAAATGTGCTTCCCGTTTGATCCCTATCCTTTAACATTGACCGAAAACAGCCTTAAGAGTAATGAGTCGGATGGAAGATAGATACAGGAGAGGAAAGAGAATACTAGTGTAGGGAATAAAAGTAATCAGAGAGAGACAAAGAGGAGCGAACACGAGCTGACCAAAAGGCGGTGTAAGAGGGCGATCACAGAATCACGGTGTGAAGTGACGCAACAGAAGAAAAGGAAGAACCAACACTCAAGAAGGTGGAAAAGAAAAAAACCGGAGTCCCTATCAGAGGAGCCGAGATGTAAAAGAAACCCAGCTACAGAGAGTTCAACAAACGAAGGCTCCCATCCTCCATCACGTCGACTGAACAGAAAGGGAAAAGACAAAGAATAGAAGATCGCCAAGGTAGACAAGTTCCAGAAAGAGATCATCAGCAACCAAGACGGAGACAACAGAAAAAGGCCCACCCTAAGCAATTCCAGAGACGGCAGAGAAGTTCATGGGAAAGCCAGGTCAAGATCGCCAGTAGAATTATTGCCAGACCAGGAAGGATCAATCCGATCTAGAAGAGATCAAGAAGGACGAGACCACCACTATAATCTGAGGAGTCGCCGACAGTACAGACCAGGTCGCCAGGAACCGGAGGAGAGTCTACGAAGCAGAAGGTCCACATCGCTGGAGGTGCAGACTGGAGACATCAGAGAAAGAAGAGGAACAGGATATTAGCCAGGTTGTATTGTTTCATTTATATTTTTACTGACAGGCAGTCAGGTGAATTTTTGCAAGGAACAAGTCTTCTTTTGTTAATGATGACTAAGTGCAAAAGTCACACTACGTTGAGTGAAAAATGAACTTTTGTATATCTAAATATATTCTAAATTGTGGAAAGCATATGTATGTATACATTTGTTTCCAACGTGAAAAGGCTTGGCTAAGTGTGCGAGAATTCATTTTATTGTTTGTTTATATTGAATGTTTATAAAATTGCATATAATTGTGTATATATAGGCATATTGAAGTGTATATTTGTATATATCTGGTTTTTGGGCTCGCGACGTAAAGAGGAAAACCATAACACTAACAGCGCTACGCGATTGGAATGGGAGTTTTTCTGAAACCAGATGAAATTTATAAAGTAATTGACGCTTTAAATATGTGTGAATTAAATGTTGTTGTGTATGTATATAGTGTTCAAAAAAATTTTTTTTGTACGTCCACTGATCCATTTCTCATTTTAGGATGGCTGACCCTGATGTTTTGAAGATTTTGGTGTTGAAGAATAACTCCTGATATGTTATAATATTTTAGTTTTTCAGGTTGTGTACGGCCGGGTTTTTCCCTCCAGTGGGAGGTTTTTCCTTGGTCCTCGCCCAAATGGGGTACACCTTATATAATGAATGTAAAAGTGGTAAACATGGGAGTGATTAAAAATTGAGCTAGTAGTTTTGAGTGTTTTTTAGCGTATTGTTATATAAAAGTTAATGCTAAACTAAAGTTTAAGATGTCTAGGTAGTTTGACTTAAATTTGTCAACGTAATTTATATCGGGCCATTAAGACCCTTTTATAAATCCCGTTTTTTCTTGGAGGGGGCTGTGACGGGGCTATCTGCGAGATTTTAGTACTAATCTTCTTGGGAAACTTTGGGGCTATCATTTATACTATTTCACAGCCTTTTCAGGAAAAACACGAGATAGCCATATGTTAATTAGTTCGACTATATAAAGTCTATATATATATGCTTTGTAATTGTAAGGGGAAGGAGTTGCCAAGCTGTCACGTAAGTAACGTCGGTGAATTACTTCACGAACTTAGTGCGCGTTTGATAGATATAAATTATAAGAGTAAATGGTTAGATTGACAATCGAAGATAATAGATTCAATACCGACCTGAGGTTAGCAAGTGTTCGTCTCCTTGTCCATTCTGGTAGATGGGTTTACTTACAATTGAATATTAGAATTGAGTGTTAGGATTAATCGACGTATTAGGGAATCACTCCTAGGTTTCTACTTATAATTAAACTTGTGATTGTGTTTAAGTGTTTGTCAGTCCTGAATAAATATAATTGTTATTATGGCTTTTGTTCGTGATGATATGTTTCCTGCCACACTTAGAGACGCGCCGGGCAGAGTGAGCGGGGTCCAAAATAGGACCCAGCCACCACACTTGGACTTAGAAAATCCATGTTTCTCGAATGGGCAACTAGATGTAACATGCTCACGTGTGTGGAAACCGTTGAATCTATTTGAGTTAGCAAAATACGGGTTACCGAAAAATATTGTGCTTCGATTAGTGATTAGTTGTATTTAATTATTTGTCGTTATACTTTAAAATGATAAAAATAATTTTAAAAATCGCAAAGAATCAACGTTATTTACCATATTTATAAAATTAAATCTTCACTCGTTAGTAATTCATGCATTATACTACACTCAAATAGGAGATTAATGAAATGCAAAATTAAAATTATTTGTTGTTTTATACTTTATTTCAACCCTCCAAAATTAAAAACGAAGATAAATTTGACTGTATTGAATAGCTTAGAAAAATATTGAACTAACGTATTAAAACAAAGCCACAGCAACGCGTGGCCGCGGATCAGCTAGTATATATATATATATATATTAAAAACTAAAACATAAAAAATTACCACTGTTTTTCTTCTGAGTTTTAATTCTGAAAACTTTCTGATCAATTTGTTCAGCTATTTCATGTTCGATAGCCCATGTAACTAAACCATTTAATCTATCTTTAGAATTTGCGAACTGTAAGAAATTTTATATTAATTTTAATTTTGAGAAACTAATATCTACACTTGGCAAATTCATCAGCAAAGAAAGTAAAATAAATGCAATAGCAAGATTTGGAGCAAATTCTAAAAAACAGAAATAAATTTTAAACCTTCAACTGGGCTTTTTTTTTTTTTGCCTGCTGAAGCTGAAATTGACATTATCTCATCTCATCAATCAAGCGCGTTTACATCCAATGATTCTCCGTCGGTCAACATCATTTCTAAATTTTTACAGGTTTTAATTAATTAAAGTTTTAAGGGTATCTCTTAAATCAAATATATTGTACAAAAATTGAAAACAATTACTGTCAGTACTCATTAAATTAAATCTGTATTTCAAAGCATTAACTGCTTCGTTCAATGTAAAAAAATAAAACTCTATATTAAATTTTAATTTATGATATTCCATCGGATCATCTTGTGCTTCATAATTAAAACTCACATTTTTCTGTCGAACTCTGTGACATTGCTGCGTCACCTCAAAGTTAGCAGAGATACAATCTCGACGGGCAGTTCTTTTGCATCACAGTGCATTTTATCAAAAGTTGTAGAGGAAGGGTCCTAACTGACACCTCTCTCCCTCTGTCCGGCACGTCTCTAGGTGTGGGGGGAAACAAAGCATCACCAACAAACTCCATAATAACAATTAGATTTATTCAGACTTTGAAAAAACACTTAAACAATCACAAGTGAAATTATAAGAAGAAACCTAGTAGTGATATCTAAAGCGTCGATTAATCCTAATATTCAATTCTAAGTAAACCCGACTACCAGAAATAGATAAGGAGAGCAAGCATTAATGACCCGATGGCCAATTCTGATTATACTATCTTAAATCTTCAATCTAATAATTTCATCTCAGCAATTACCTTCTAAACACGCGCTAGGTTTGTGAAGGAACTATTCTAATATTAGTACTTACGTGACGGCTCCCCGGTTCCTTCTCCTTTACATCTACAAAACCTATAAAATTTATATAGTCAAACTAATTTACATATATCTATCTCGTGTTCTTCTTGACAGGCTGTGAATTATAATGTAAATGCTAGCCCCAAAGTTTCACCAAGAGGATTAGTATGAATATCTCGCGAATAGATCCGTCACAAAGTCACATCCTTAAAAAAATCTTTACAATTTCTTGAGAGTTCCATAGAAGATGGTAGATCGTAATATTTTGTTTGTAATAGCTTGCTTATTGGATTTTAATGCAATTAAAGATTTTATACGAAATAATGATGGCCATAGGAACTTGAATTGTTAAGTAGAATTTAATAATCCAGAGGCCTCATCTCTTGTAGAGTTGTCGATTTCAGCATTATAAAAACCTCCCAATTGATAACTTAAGGGTTTAATAGCCTCTATTCAGCCTTCTCAGCTATGTACACAAAATGGCTTAAAAGTTTTATGCACTTTTACATTTTAAGAATATAACCCAACGAAAAGTTGATGAAAAAAATAAATTTTTTGAACTATATTTAAAAAAGTACAGGCTTCTAAGGATGCTTTTGCCATGTCATTAACGACCAAATTTAAAAAGTGGCTACTACATGGCACATAGATTGTTCACGGATTCAACGTTCTTATTTTAAATTGAGTCCCTGATTTCTCGTCTTTCATATTCACTTCGTTATTGTAGGCCTACCCCCGCATATCTAGCAAATTTAGCCCTAAATTTTTTTAAGTTTCTAAACTATTAAATTTGAAAGTTCTCTTCCAGTTAATCTTTGAACTGGAAGGAAACCAAAAAAAATCGCATTAGTTTTAACGATAACTTCGTTAGAATTATACTTCTCAATACATGTTTACCTTACCATAAATGTCATTTGTTCGATCTTGCTGGCATCAGGGGCGCAATCTAAAATTATCGAATAATATTTAGCTTGTTTAATTTTATGTACAATGTATAATTTAATATTCTCATATAAAAGAGAAATTATCTCGTTCTGAATATTTTTCCCTAGACAGTGTACTTTAACTTCTTCCAAATTTTCCATAACAAAAAGAGTATTTTTAAAATTTGGTCCAAATGCCGCCAATAGAGCATGTGTGGGATATGCTTGGCCGACATATTGCAGCCCATCAACCCCCTCCCACCTGTCTACCGGAACTTCGGAGGGCATTGCTTGATTTGCGGTGTAATATTCCCCAAGATCAGATTGATAATTTGATACTCAGCATGCGTAGGCGTTGTAAGGCCTATATTGCATCGTCCGGGAGACATACTCCGTATTAACCATCATACTAACCATGTTATACTGCTTTTTGTAAATAGGTTCTTATTTGAAATTTGCTCCAGGGAGTAAAAATCGCAATTTTTATTAATTATGTCAAACAAATGGCATCTTTTTTGCTCTTTACCTTTTGTTTAATAAATAGACTTTACAAATAAGTCAAATTTGTTTTGCTTCTGTCTCTTTCTTTGCCTGAACTTCATTATCCTTAATTTATGGACATGAGTGTATTATGCTTCATTGATTGAATACTAATAACTCTATCATCAAATAATCATTTAAAGCGCTCTCTCTGCTTTTTCAAGTACCGTAATTCTATTTTACTTGAAAAAAGCATAACAGATGTACGTTATTTACGACTTCGCTAAATGAAAATGAAATACATGGGGGGGGGGACCAAAGACGCCAATATGTTACGTTGCTACTTCGTAAAAAGTTAATCATGTCTTTTTTTTTTCTCCCTACATCTAATGTAAAGTCTATGTAATAATAACAGCGAAGAATTTTTATATCTTCCTAGTATTTTATCCAATTCTCCGTCTGACTTTTGTTTTATTTGTTAGTAATTAAGGTTTAAAAAGAAAACCCACTAAAGAAAAGTATCTCTCGTCGCTGATTACAGCAATTAAAAAAATGTTTTTTAATTTGGCTAAAGGATTAAAGATATTTAATGATAATAAAATTTTGATTATGAATGACGTAGGATCGCTAATTGAAAAATCGCTTAAAAATTCGATTTTAAAAAGTGTGAAGCAAATTTTGAGAAAATCTACGTAAATGGCGTCAGTCAGGCTTTGGGCCCCCCGCAGTGCGGGGGTGTACGTTACACCACTGCATACCTGCTAGCTTACCCGACGGCCAATTTACAGGTAACAGGGGCTAAAGGTCGGTAAAAACTGTACTAACTTTTTTCAAATTCTAAAGGTTGATTTTAACGTATGTTTTAAAACATTGTTAAAAATTAATAATCAATACTGCCAGACACGTTCCATCGGTGGTAACTTTTAACTGATGCTTAAAAGCTTCCAAAAAGTAATGGAACTTTTCTTATTTTCTAAAGCTTGATTTTTATATATGATACTCGGTGAACTATTTCAAAAATTTGTTGTAAGCAGCCAGACCAATCGGATGGGCCAAACATCCCGCCAGACACACCTAAAGAGTCGCTATACGTATAAGCGTAGGCATGATAGACAGTGGCGGATTAAGCGGGTACCAGACCGGGCAGCCGCCAGGGACCCCAACGCTGTTAGGGGCCCAAAGCTTGATGAGTACAAAGGCAAGCGACAAACCAACCACGCCACCTTGGAACAAGAAATGAAAAGAAAACAAAGATACAATGAAATCCCCGCTAAAAATTTATCAAGATGCAAGAGAAATCCTAATGTAGAAAAACTTTTGAAAATATTTTTAACAATACCGAAATCGAATGCATCAGGTGAATGATCTTTTTTCAGTTTTAAAACATGTTAAAAATAATTTAAGAACTATAGGAGAAAAGACAAATTGAACAACATGGCCATATTATATACAGAATAAAATGTTTTGGACAAAATAGATATGGTAAAAATAATTGATGAATTGCCAAAGAGAAATCAAACTGTATAGCAAAACTGTAAGCTCTTAAGTAAGGTTTTCAATTTTTTTTTATACAGTTAAGATTTTTCTTTAGCCGGTGAATTTTATTATTGCAATACATTTTATTCTGGGAATTTAAAGTAAGCGACTCTTTTTCACTATTTCAGTTTTTCGACTCTTAAGCCCATGGGCCTCAAACCTTTTACCGCCAGGGGCCTCCAACTATCTTAATCCGCCTCTGATGATATAGTTTTATAACAAAGCCTTATAAAACTTGCATTATTAAAAGCCTAACGGAAGACTTCAGTAATAATTAAGTAATATTTTCAAGCTTAATTATAACGATAATTATTGCATAATAAAATATAAGTACATTTGAACTCGTAATGGTAATTATGTACAAACCGTTGTTGACTTAAGAATGTGTTTTATAGGCGATATTCAGAAAATTTATGGTTTTTAACAGCAATCAATTTATTAATAATCAATTAATGAATAATAACGTTTAATTAAATAAGACTCAAAAATCTATTTTAATGAATTTTTTGGAAAAAGACGAACATGAACCCCCGTCTCACATAGATTTTGTAGCAAATGATGGAATTTTCCTACTTCCCAAAAAAAACAATGAAAAATGTCCAAAAAACTTTTGGCAGCATTTCAAAAGAAAACAAAATGTTACACTGTCACACAATTAAATGCAAAAAGATTTGATATTATTTTTGATCTCAATCTCCGTCTGTAAATGATTTCGAAAGATCTCTCTGACATAAACGGACACAATTGGTGTTTAACATCACTGAACCGGATCAAGTTCAAACATCTGATTTCGCCAAAGAATTAAAAAGTATACGGTTCAAACAAGCTCTTGTTGATTTTTTTTATACTGCAATGGTATTACTGAAGAGATAGTGTCATTTATGAACAACAAAAATATTCTGGTTAGTTTGAAAAAATGTTACTCTTTTACTGTCACAAACAATATAGTTGTATCTAATATCGATGAAAATTTAACGTGCTGATTCTGAGGAAGCTGACACTAAAATTATTCATCATATCTGCAATATTGATGCTCAAGCTAATTTTGTTATTCGATGTTCTGAAACCACACAGCAGCAATCATGTTGGGCAATATGCATCATTTAAAAAATGATGATTCCCCCACGTGGATATTAACTGACATTGGAAATAAAGTAAGATATATTGAAATCATTAAGTTTTACAAACATTTAGGACCTTCTTTAAGCAATTGTTTGCCAGGATTTCATGCAATCATTAGATGTGATTACAATACTGCTTTTTTCAAAAAAAGGCAAGAAAAAAACCATTCAATATACTGAAGAAAAATGAATAATACCAGGAAGCATTTAGGAAATTCGGTGATCCAGATTTATTCAGTGACTTAGAACTAGAGCAAAATGTATTTAACACAATACAGAAATTTATTTATGAAGTTTACAACGTTCTTGGAATGATTGGCATAGATGCTGCCAGACTTCAACTATTCATCAACACTTATATAGTTTTTGAAGTCAATGAAGATTTTAATTGAAAAAATGTTAAAAAGTTTGATGCGAGCAACTTACCACCTTGCAAGGGGAGCTTTTGCAGCAGTTTCGACGAGCTAATTACATCACTAGTCTGTTGAGTAAGGCTCATATGAAGGGACTTAGTATTTTTAGTCCTAAAAATAATGGGTGGACATTGGAAAACTTATATCATTTCAACTGGTTTGATGGGGACCAATTACCGGCCTTTGTTAGTGAATCAATTCAAGATGAATCAGATATTCAACTCTCTCTTTCAATTTGAATTATTTAAATAAACTTTTAAAACTATTTCATTTTAAATTATATAATTTATTTTACAGTAGAAGATACTAACGATGCTGATGATGATAATGAAGATATTCAATATCAACATTGGATTGATGATGATATACCAAATTTCAATAATGATAATGAAGATATTCAATATCAACATTGGATTGATGATGATATACCAAATTTCAATAATGATAATGAAGATTGAAAAAACTTTAAAAAATTACAGCCTACTTACTTAATACTGATTAATATTTACATGAATTATTTGAAATTTTCTAATCAAATTTGTATTCTTTTGCTTCTTACCAGATGCCAATAAACTATTATTTCATTAAACTGATTTCTGTTTAAAACCATAAATTTTCTGAATATCGCCAATAAAATATATTCAAGAACGGTTTGATCGCCAATAAAACACATTCAAGAACTGTTTGTTTATGCAATAATTATCGTTATAATTAAGCATGAAAATATTACTTAATTATTACTGAAGTCTTCCGTTAGACTATTAATAACACGTTTTATAAAGCTTTGTTATAAAACTATCTATCATGCCTGCGCTTATACCTATAGCGACCCTTTAGGTGTGTCTGGTGGGATATTTGGTAATTGTAAGCAGCCGATAGGTCTAAAGTCTGATAGATAAAAGGAACAAAAAAATAAGGCTAGACGTGTAATGCGCGATTTTGTTGGAAGCACCTATTCCTATTTTTTTACAGCATTGGAATTCAAATTCCTCTGTTTTGGGGTTGCTATATTTGGCTCTTTATGAATTATTGGCTACTTTCAAAATAATTATAATAAAAAAGTGTAATGCATTGTATTTTTTGGATAATCTTTGTTGAGTATGCTATGTTGTGTGTTTCAGTATGTGTGAATCTAATAACCTATTATAAATATTGTGCGTTTATTGATAAAACTTTACTACTAAACAATTTCAATGTTTTTTCAATTTTTGTTTGAATTCAATATTTTTTCATTATTTATTTGTTGTATACAAGTTCATTAGAAGTATGGTATGTTTATAAAATAAAAATTAAGATTAAAGTTTAAAAAAATATTTAATGAAACTGGAAAAACAAATGTAAAACTGTAACTATATTGTAAACTAAAAATAGAAGAGTAAAATATTTTAGTTTATTGATATATTTTTGATTATTTGCAATTTTTAGTAAAATTTTATTAATACTTATAACATTTGAATCAGGTTTAGCAAGTTTTTTTCTAAGCAGACACTCTTGAGAATTATGTGATTTTTGTTACAAAATCATTTTAACTTTTGCAGCTGAAATTAAATCATATTTTCATTTATAGAGCAATTCTTATATATATACACTTGCCTCCGAAAGTCTGCGTACTCTTTCATCTGCGTCTAGTATCATCTTTCCTGTTCATATAAAAATCGCTAATTAAATGAAGTCTTTCTGAATCCACACTATTTATTATTGATTCATATAACGTCGTTAATTCAAATAGTATAAGCAACTATCACCTGAATATTATATAAAATTATACAAATATTTCTAACTTCAGCTTGACACAAATCGTGTGCGTCAAAAGTCTGCGTACACTTGAAAAACCTTTACAATAATGGGTTGTAACTAAAAGTTAATACTTTTTAAGCTATTCCGTTCTTTCTATAAATCTTTCATACTATTTGGCAGGGATTTAGCTAGCTTAGATGTCTCATCTGTGGATATTTTGTTCCATTCTTCTACTATGGCAGATTTGAGCATTTTCTTGGATGTTATTACGTTTTCCCTGATTTTTCACTCGAGTAAATCCCATAAATGTTGTATTGTCCTTAGGTTTGGGGACTAGGATGGCCTACGGGATTGATTTGGGACATGTCAGAACAGCCACGGCTTCACAATGTTAGTCATTTGCTTGGTACCTTTGTACCGCTGAAAGTAAAAATCACCACTCACCGCAAATTTCTTGGCACTTTCCGTGATATTTTTCTTCAATAAGTTAAAGTAATCATTTTGAACATTGTTGATTCAGTAAATTCCAGATTACTAGCCGAAAGGCTTCCAAAGCACCCCCAAACATTATGCCTCCTTCGCCATGATTGATAGTCGAAAAAGGATTCTCTTTCTTAAGATCTGTCTAGGAATTTTTGCAGGCATATATTTGTTGTTTTTGATGCCAAATTACAAAAAACTACTTTCAGTTGAATATATTACATTTTCCGAATAACTATGTGTCCTATTTAGATGTTTTTTTGGCAAAGGTCTTAGCTCTCTTAGCTCTTGTCACTACAGAGATGAATAGTTTCTTAAGTGCAACTCGGCCATGACAGTCATCCTTTTTCAGTTCACTTTGAATTGTGGTTAAAGTCACATTTTTTTGCAAGATATCAGCTACACTTTTAGCTATTTGGGAAGCTTATAGTCTTGGATTTATATTTATAGAGCGTATTACAAAGCAAGATTCTCGGGGTGACACTGCAGACGGGCGGCCAGATCTTGGCGTGGGCGTTAAAATTTTAGTTGATTTGTAGTTCATGAGCACTTTTTTAATCAATGAATGTCTCTTATTAACAGTTTCAGAAATATCTTTAAAAAATTCCCCTTTTCTGAAAATTTCTGATGATTTTTCTTTCAATAATATATCGATCTCTATTCGGTTGTCTGCCATGGAACCACAAACGTTTTCAAATCTTAAATCCTAAATAAATCGTACAATAAGCTTATTTTTACTTAAAAACATGATTTAGTGCAATTACTTTACAATGAAAGGTCTTTAAAAGCCCTATTTTGTAAGTGTACGCAGACTTTTGGCGCGGATGGTTGGTGATTATTTGATGGGTCATTCTTGTTTTTTTATGTTAAGGTGAAATTTGTTGCTGCTGTTTGAATAAGGAAATTTTGAAGATTCCCTGACAGCTATCTTGATTTTCTAAGGCGAGATTTTAATAGTAATTATAACATAAACATGTAAGATGATTGTTTGTACGCAGACTTTCGGAGGCAAGTGTATATATATTAGTAAAATAAAATGAAAAAAAATAATAAGACAAAATTATATTACTCACAAAGCTAAATGATAGAAAACAGATTCTAAGAAACATAACTAGAAAAATATTGATATATATATATTAATGATAAAGGAATAAAATAGTGTTTTATATTTATCTATACCATATTGACTGTTATAAAATGGTAGGAATTACATGCATTGTCCTTTAAATACTGTTTAGAATTAAAATTGTTTTCAGCTTATACTAAACAAAAATTAACTTGAATTCCATATAATTTTTCAGTTAAAAAATAGTCACAAAATTAAGTTATATTGTGATTTAGCTAATATATAAAAGGGATAATTTATATTTTTCAGAGTTCTGTTCTTACTTTACTCAAAATTCATTATAACCATTGTTCACAATAAGATTCATATTTCAGCTATGCTTAAAACGTGATTAAACTTAAAATTCTGTAGTATAAAGCTGAAAACACTTTAAAAAAATTGTTAAAAAGTATAGTATTTGTCAGCCGTGAACCCTTTTCATACTAAAGAAAAACTAAACTCATCAGAGCAACATCAATTCAATTCACCATTTTATTCCAGAGAAATCTATCTACTACATTCTTTTGGCTCCTTGCCAAAGACAAGATACACAAGCAGCTCGTTTAAACCATTACATCATTACGTCACCAATGAGTAATATAATAAATTCACCGCGTGACCCTGACACCTTCCCCCCGAGAGTCATATTAGATCCGAAGATCAAATATGGCTAAAACAACCTAAGGGTCACACGTTACACCCACAAAAAAAAACACTGCTTAAGCACTATCTTAAGATTATACACTACATAAAAAACCAACACATTAAATTTTACACAAATATACTACTTAACTTAATCATCTAAAAATAAAGCAAAAAGAAATGTTTTAAAGTTCAATTATTCTTAAATCTTCTAAAAGTTCTTATTTAACTACGGTTTACACTTACAGTCTGGATAGCGCATCTGCATTAACTAGTTTTGATCCTTTTATGTGACTTGCTTCAATGTCATGGCGTTGAATTGCCAAAGCCCACCGCTGTAATCTCGGACATTGGGATGCAGCACTAGTAAGAAACACTAGGGGATTATGATCGGTTAGTAAGAATATCTTTGCCCCGCACAGTAAAGTTTCAAATCTTTTCAGAGCCCAAATAATAGCATACGCTTCCCTCTCAATTGTTGACCACTTTTGTTGGCTTGGATTCAGTTTCTGGCTCCCGAAAGCTATGGGATGAATGTTGTCTTATTCATCCGACTGACCTAGACAACATCCAACCGCCGTCTGAGATGCATCCGTATGCAAGTAGTACGGTTTATCTATGTCTGGGACTTGCAATTCCGTAATTCCACATAGTGCTGTCTTCAACTCCTTGAAAGCATTTTCAGCCTCCTTGCTCCATGGAATCTCATTAGGGACTTTCTTTTTCGTGAGCTCCGTCAATGGTAGAGCAATTTTTGCAAAGTTTGGAATATACTGTCTATAAAAATTGCATAATCCTAATGCACTTCTCAGTTGCTTCTTGGTCGTTGGTGCCTCTCAGTTCTGAATCGCTTTTATTCTTTCTTTATCCGGTGAATGTTTACCTGAACCAATGACATGTCCTAAGTATTTAACTTGTCTTGCAAACTCACACTTTCCTAAATTCACTGAGAAGTTAAAATGCTCCAATCTTTTGAAAACTTCTTCCAGATGATCTAAATGTTCTTCCCATGTATCAGAGAATACGGCTAAATCGTCGATATACGCGCATGCAAAGCCAGATATAGTTTGGACCACTTTAGACATGGCTCTTTGGTAGGTTGCAGCAGCGTTTCTTAACCCAAATGGTAATACATTCCACTGGTACTGTCCTCGATGAGTACGGAACGCTGTTAGATGTTTGCTGCTGTCTTCCATTGGTATAGACCAATATCCTTTCAACATATCTAGAACAGTAATAAATTTTTTCTTTCCTACTAAGAAATTCAACTCCATCATATTCTGCATTGGATATGCGTCCGGTACGGTAAGAGTATTCAAACTTCTGAAATCTATGCATAACCTAAGTGTTCCATCTTTTTTATGAACACATACTACTGGGTGTGCTATTTCACTTACAACAGGTTCAATCAGACCTAACTCTAACAATTCGTCTATCTGTGCGTCTACTTTCCTCTTTAAGTTTTCCGGTATCTTATAAGTTTTGGGTTTCATCGTCTCCTCCTCAGCCTTCAGTTTTATCACGTGTTCACCAACTTTAGCTCTTTTTATTTTTCCAGAAAACAACCTTCTGTGTCGATGTAAAAGATCTTTTAGTTGATTTTGTTGCTTCTTAGATAAGTAATCCAACTTCACTCTGTCCAATGCTTCATCATTCTTCTCAGCAGCAGGAACTGTTGGCGTTTCATATATCTCACCAAATTCATCATCGATATCACAAACAACTCCAACCGTTTGAACTCTCGCTTTGTATTCTCTAATCTTGTTAACATGCAGTAATCTTAAGTTACCTTCAGGCATCCGCAAATAATATGAATTCGCTTTTACTCTTTTAACAACTTTAACTGGACCTGTCCATCTAGAATATAGTTTATTCGTTGAATCAGGTATCAAAACAAGCACTTGATCTCCTGGTGCAAATTCTCGATGTTTCTTTTGCCTGTTATAATACTTAGCGTAGTTACCTTGTTGCACATCACTTGTTAACTTTGCCTCGCGGGTTGATACTTCTAACTTTTCTTTTAATTTTTTCAAATAACTCTCTACTGATCCCTTCATATTCAGAGGTAATAACGTGTTTCCAGTCCAAATTGACTTCATTATAGACAACGGACCTTTCGGCTCCCTTCCATACATTAGCAGAAAAGGTGGTACACCGGTAGTTGCATTGGGAACTTCCCGATAAGCCTATAGTAAAAACGGTATATGCCTATGCCAACTTCTTCCTTCCTCTCTAATAATGTGAGGCAACATGTTCTTGAGAGTCTGGTTCCATCTGTCAACTAACCCGTTTCCTTCTGGATGGTATGGTGTCGAAAAACGTGGGCAAGCTCCTAAAATCTTCAAAAACTCTTGCGTTAAACTTGCAGTAAAATTTGTCGCATTGTCCATTACAATCACTTCTGGAATGCCTGTTCTACTGAATATTTCGAGCAGTGCTTCACATGTACTCTTAGCCGTTAGTGACTTGAGCGGGACTGCTTCCGGCCATCTAGAATGCTGATCCATCAAACAAAGTATATATCTATGTCCCTGTGACGATACTGGATCTACAGGACCAATTAGATCAACGTTTACCACTTGGAATGGCAATTCAGGACGAGATACAGGTGTTATTGGAATTTTGTCAACCGAACGAATTACTTTTCTGCACTGACAACCATGACAAGAACTACAATATGCTTTAATCTTCTTCACCATTCCTGGCCAATAAAATGAAAACTTGATTCTCTGAATTGTTTTAAGAGCTCCTAGATGTGCTCCGAACACTGATTCATGTGCAATTTCTAGTATCTTCCTCTTCCTAATTTCGGGAATAACTAACTGTTTTATCCTATTTCCGCACAACAGCTCTTCATGGTACAGGATATCGTTTTCTATCACATATCCTCCTTTTTTTCGCTTAGCAAAATTCCATGCTTCTTGAAGAGTATCGCAACTCTTTTGCTGTTTCTTGAATTTCTCGGTGTTGTTTTCATTCTCCTCATCATATTCTGTTATTGTTCTGTCCTGTTCTTCCTCCTCAGTATTTACACTTTCATCTAACAATTTTTTGGGGGAATCTGATCTTAAGTTTACAGCGGCTGTAAATCTGGGATTGTATATTCTCTCTTGTTCTAATAATGCTTCATAATTTTCAGTATCTAATAATATATCAGCGTTCAGTCTGTCCACAGTTGCCATCACCATTTTAATTACCGGCGTAATATACCCGTTCGTTACCAAACCAATATCCACTTCTTTTAGTTCAGCCTTTAAACAATCACCAAATGCAGGTTGCAACATTATATATCCTTTGTAATCGACTTCCTTCCCTACTACACTGCTTTTAAACACGCTAATTTGTGCACCTGAATCTACTACAGCTTCATATTCTACTCCACCATAAGAAATTTTTACTATTTTAAGATCAGACATTTTTAAATGAACTGCGCGGCATTTCTTATTTTCCATTAAAACTTCGCCATTGAATCTCGCTGTGACTACTTTGCTTTCATCCTCAACTACTTTGACTTCTGCCACTTGCACTTCAGATACCTTTACCTCAGCAACTTTACCCTCGGTATTTTCTCTCCCATCTTTCTTATCCCTGCAAAATGTCCTACTCGTCCACAATTGAAACATGTAACTGGTTTTTGGAAAGAATTTCGCTTATCGTATCCACTGCGGTTGTTAGATTCTTGTCTATATCCTTCACTCAATGTATGACATCTTCTATTGAACGTGCCAGGCCTTTCCCGATAGGAATTTCTATACGGTTGAGACGAAGTAGCTTTAGTGGCCTGATTATATTGCCTTGCGTTTTCATAATCATCTAACTTCGCAGCAAGATCGCCAACTGTTACAATTCTACCCCAATCATCAATAAAATGTTGTTGTATATCCCTGGGTACTTGTTCCTTCATCTGTTCTACAATGACAAGTTGTTTCAGACTGTCAAAATCGTAGATATTTAGTCCCGAAATCCACTCATTAAAATAGTTCGCCAACTCAAATCCAAAATCTCGCCAAGTGTACTCGGTCGATTTACAATGCCTCTTAAATTTTATTTTAAATGCTTCTGGGCTCAATTTGAATCTTTTTAATAACATACTTTTTATATGCTCATAGTCATTTGCCTTTCGTGCTTGTCTTTCAAACAGTATTAAGTAAAAACTTATATCACCTTTCTTAGGGTCAAAAGTACGCATTAATTTTTGCAATCCAACTGGTACGTGTTCTTGTATTCCTTCATTCTGAGAGTCCATCTCTCTCCTAAAAACCATTATTCCTTATCGAAGCTTCTATCCTCAACTTTTCTAATTCATATTCTCTTTCTTGACGCTTAATTTCATCTTCTCTTTCTTGACGCTTTATTTCATCTTCTCTTTCTTGACGTTTTATTTCATTTTCTCTTTCTTGGCACTTTATTGCTTCTCTTTCACTTACTATTCTGTGCAGTAATTCTTTCGCGAACGCCTCTTCATACTCTTCACTTGCTAATATCATATTTTTTAAAGCAGAAACTCTCATTTCTTCCGTTACAGTTTCTCCTAATTCTTCCGCCAAACACTTCAAATCTACCTTCAAAGCTCTTCCTAAAAACGCCATTTTATCAACCGTTGGATATAACTGGAATTCACAATCTTCAAAACAGTTTCGATGTCGCCAAGCTTCACAACAGTTCGCAATTCTTATTCTTGAACCAATTCGAAATCCTCAATCTTCAAAACAGTTTTAAATCCTTAATCTTCGAAACGATTCGAAATCCATTTCGGTTTTCTCGCACAAATGTCAGCCGTGAACCCTTTTCCTACTAAAGAAAAACTAAACTCATCAGAGCAACATCAATTCAATTCACCATTTTATTCCAGAGAAATCTATCTACTACATTCTTTTGGCTCCTTGCCAAAGACAAGATACACAAGCAGCTCGCTTAAACCATTAAATCACCAATGAGTAATATAATAAATTCACCGCGTGACCCTGACAGTATTATAATCATTTCAATCTTCAGTAGAATTAATGTACTTTTTTTTAAAGTAAATTTCATGAGTCTTTTTTTCCCCAGCTATATTGAGTAGAGATAATTTTAAAATAAGTTTTAAGTATTTCAAAATTAATTATTAATGGCAGGAAAACAATGCTGAATTTTCAAAATACCTTGAGGTATATTTTGCTCTTCACTGGAACACATATTCCAGTGAAAACGAGATTTTGTTATAGGTTTTGAAAAAAAAAAGCTTTTTTCATACACAATTCTTTTTTTTAAAAAAAATAAGATTTCTAATAGGAAGAATATATTAATACACAACAGTGGCTGTTTTCTTTCATTGAATTATAATTTCTTGAAATAAAAATTTTAATTTGATGTATTGAGATATTAAATTAAAAATTTGTTTACAAATTAAAATTAAATATTTGTTTTAAAAAATGAGGTTGATTTTCCTGAAAATTTTACTTCAATGAAGAAAAATGTATAAATTTGTCTCCGCCCCCCCTTTTTTTATTTGGGGGTTAATTCCTTTAATAATTTCCTTTGAACTTGATTATACATTATCCCAAATTTCCCTGGACTGTTCTGAATGTTTAATGCTTGCTTCGATTTTTCCCTACTCGGTTTTAGTCCCAAATTTGTTGCATATATTTTTTAATTATCAATGCTGCACTGTCCAGAAATACCCTCACTTAGTCCGATAAGATATGCCGATTTCAGAGGTAAATGGAAATATAACTGCATATTTTAATAAGAACCTGAGGTTATAGTTATTCAAATGTTTAAAACTGTCAGAGTTTCCCATTTTTCTTCCTGGCACTAAGGCTGCAACTTAGCCAGTATTTAGCACCATGAACAATTCAGCAGCTTTTGTAATAAAACTGCCCTGACTTAAATAAGATCATAACAGAAAAAGATGTTCTGAAAAATATTCATGCTTTTGAGAAATATGAGGGCACTTCAAAATAATTTAGAAGGGTTTGCTGATTTATTATTTATTAAAAAAATGAATGCTGAATTTTAATTTGTTCTTTATAAAAAATTAAAAACAAATCATTATTAAGAAATAAAACAAAAATTGTTTATTTTGTTATAAATATTTCTTGACCAACATACTACCTTCACCACAGTAACTATAATAAAATAATTTATTTTTAAAAAAATCTATATATATATATATCATTTTAAACTTCAAAATCTTCGTCATCTTAATGTATTGAAGCATCTATTCATTTTGAAATGACATTTTTGATAGGAAGGAATAATATTTGCTCACTATTCCTCTTAACTATTTTTTACTTCGATCTATGTAAAATTTAGTGAGGAAATATTTGATCAAATAATTTACTGTTGTGCGTGTGTTGAATAATTTTTTTAAAAATTGTTTCAAATGTATAAAATTTCAATCAATATTCAATAACTTGACATGCTATCTTTGTATACTTTTTATGTGGAGGATTTAATCAGATTACATTTCATTCTCCTAAATTCCACACCACCACACATTCACAACTGGAAGCTGTCATTTTTAGAATTTCAATGTTGACTGAAATGTTATACTTCTTTGTATTCAGTTTCTTTTATTTTATTTAAACAGATATGAATGCAGTTTTTAAATTTCTTTTTTAAAACACTAGTATCTTTCCAACTCTAACCCAGGGATTATATTTCTGAAATTTTAAAAGCATTTTAATAAATTGTGTACAATTCAGGATTAATTAAAATTTTAAAATTTAATGCTAAAGTTATTTAAAAGTTCAGATTTTAGATAATTTCCACAGCCATATACTATTTCAAATTTAATGTATTATTGAACAATTTATGCCTGAACACAAATTATGCTCACAAAAGGGAAAAATCACTACTTAGTTTACTAGAAGAAAGTGGCAAAATCTTTGCTGTGTGTAACTCAGTAACAAATTAGGGACATGAAAACTGAAAATGGATGATATTGGATTACTCCAATAATTCTCAGTCCTTTCTATTAAAAACAAAAAGAATTTAATTAAAATAATGGTTGAATGTAAATTTAATTTGTCATTCTTTTTTTTTTCTTTCACTATTTACTTCTATTTCAAAGTGAATGCTTTTTCATACTTTGGATTTTTCTATCATGTCTCTATTCAAATTAACTTTTCTGATATTTTATTTAGAGAATTGCAATGAAAGAGACGAAAGTGTGGTTTTACAGTATGATAAATGGAACCTCTTAGACTAGGAAACGGGAAGGAAGCTTAGGACCACTCCCTAAATTCACACAGAAGGCAAAATACTTTCCTTTGAAACTATCCATCTCATGATTCACATGGGGGGGGGGCTATTTTTCGACACCAACACTTGACCACAAACACGCCTTAATCAGCTTATTATGAAAACATGGGAACTGTTTTTCTATTTCTTCTTTCCTGATTTATTCTATTTGGCTAGATATTTTTAACTCTATATCTTGATTAGAACGAATATTCTAATTATATTACGCTGCAAAATATTTTAAATGTAAACGGATTAATAATTTTTAAAAATTTTTTTGTAAAGTAGTTAACATAAAAATAGACATTTTAATCAATACTGAAAAATAATTGCTATTGTGTATGTCTCTATGCTGTACATCAGACATTATCATTATTACACTTTTATTAAGTTTTTTCACGCAATTTACTTGTGAGAAATTTAATGAAAATATAATTGTAAGAAAAATATACATCTAAAAAAAAATTATGTCGAAGTCATGCTTCTATTAGAAGTCTATTTTTATAACTATTCGACGGTGTGTGAAAACTTCAAGTAAGATTATAGCGAAATAAAAGGTTAAAGCAAAATGACCATAGAAGTAGAACATATATACATATATATTTTTTACATTTTCTAAAAAATATGAATGTTTTTCGTATACTTTTTTAGGTGCTTACTTAAAAAATGAATGTTTTAAAATCATTAATTTAACTCATTGTTTTAAAAAATTTTAATTCCCCCCCTCCCCCCCATAAAGTATGAAATTTTTAAAAACACGTAAGGTGGGATAGTACTTTTATACATAGTAAAAATCAATTTTTGAAAAATATTTTCAAAAATTAATACAGAATGCTAGAAATGCTTTAAAGCAAACCTAATCAATATCCAACAATAATTACGCTCTCTGCAAAAAATATAGATGTGAACAGAAACTTCTATAATAAAAGTAAACAAACAGATTTTTCGTTAATTTCTGATTGAATTTCGTTGGCTGGTCTTTTGTTTTGTTAACATCGCACTTCGAAACAACGTGAGGGTATAGAGGTGACGAACTTCACAATATTAAATCACGGTGAATTGAGAATGACACCTGACTTGGCATTTTACTCTCCAGACTGTTCAAATTGGAAATACACTATTAATTTTTTTTATTTAATATAGAGTTATATACAGGAGTGTAACTAGGTAACCAAAGGCCCTAGCGCAACAACAACAAAACCAAAAAAAATAAACACTGAGGTTCCTATTTTGGTTGGGCTTTATGAAGTAAAAATATATTAGTATTTTAAATATACAAAGCTACTTTAACATCAGCCCTTTATCATGCTCTGCAGAACATAGGAAGTGGCACTGTTAGCCTAGTGGTCAAGGTAACAGACTCGTGGCTGGCATGTCATGAGTTCGAGTCCAGTACCACTGAAGACCCACTGTGTAGAGAAGCAATGCACATCAAATCTGTCGAGAGCTCAAAAGTCCTCCCCTTGGTGTGGTAATTAGGAGAAGGGATGCCAGCTCGGGCGGCGTCCTCGTCACTTGACCATGGTTCAAAATTACGAGGTTCTTCGCCAAAAGCCTTCGTGTAGCTGAACAGTGCAACGTTAATATTCATTCATGCAGAACAGAGGAAAGTAAAGCTACATACTACTTACATGTATGTGTATGAGTTTTCCTGAGTAAACTTTAGTGAGATTACCCAGGTTCGATTTAACACGGGATAGACAGGAAACGATACAAAAAATAAGCCATCAACATGAAAATGATACAATATTATAATTATTTTTAAAAAACACCCCTGCAAAAGTGGGAGTGGGACAAAATTACATAAATCTATTTATTACAGATACGAGTAGTGGTGAAATATTCAAACAGGAAAATATAGCTTATTATGAATAATACTGTTATTAAAAAAATTACTAAGAAGAAATAGCTTCCTGTGTAAGTTTAGGATGCATTTTTCATGGAACCTGAAGCTTATTTTCAAGCAACACTTGGAAAAATGAAAACAATTGAAAAATAATATAAATTTTCAATAAGTAAAGTTCGCAACACCATATACACAAAAGGAAAGGAAGAATTTTCTCTCTGAATTGTTTAAATTTGTTTTTAATTTTAAGAAATACTTAAATAGCAGATAAATTTACAATTTTAGGTTGTTTTTTTTTAGAAGACACAAGCATTCTTCCGTTTTCAATTTTATAAAAGAATGTAGGACTATACTGTACATCCTTCAAAAGTTATCTATTGAAAAAGGAAGAAAGCCAATAAGTTTTTATTCTTTTTGTGTTCATACTTTTTGCTATTCGAAAAAAATAGAATAATTCCACAACAAAATCTTTTTTGATGCTTTAAAATTTGTATTTTACTGAAAAAAGTGAAAAATAATACCTCATATGCAGTTCTAAAAATTCGCTAGGTACTAATAAGAGCTTCATTTTGTTACAAGTAATCGTGAATAGCAATACAATTAACTTCATATATTCCAAGTATTCACATGCACACAGAAATTTCTAAAATCAAGAAGCCTCAAACAATGTTATGCATGACAAATATTTATATCTTATTTTCGAAACATGTAATTAAAATATTTTAAAAGTACAAATTTTATATTTTATTTAGAAATTAAAGACGCAAAATCGTATACAAAATTACTTAAAAATGGAATGCTGAAGCACATATAAAATACTTTGACAGTGCAATAGTAAAATTCAAACATTTAAATTAATAAAACTGAACTGTAGAAAACATGTTCTACAAAATTTATAAATATATTTCTATTAAATTATGTCTAGCAAATAGTTTAAGTGAAAATTTCGTATATAAATATGGATGTGAATTTTTTAAAGATGAGTACTAAGAATTTTTTCCCCCTTAGAATACATACGAAAATTTAGGGCTTCATAGATAATATAAATTTGATTGTAATGGGCTTCCAAGGGAAGGGCGGTCATTTCAAAAGTTTTTTAAGTACCACCAATTGTGTAACGGAAATTGTTAGGGACCCCCTATAAAGTCTGGTTTCAAGCCCCAAGCCGGATCTTAAAAAGGATTACTTATTTGACATCAGTCAGGCTATGGGTCCCTTAAACCCTGGGCCTTCCTGCAATGCGGGGGTGTACTTTAAGCTACTAAGTACCACTAACATTTTTTAAAAAAAATATTAAATATATTTTGATGGATTTAAGTATTAAATAAATGAAATTAACTCGTTAAGTTTGATGTATTGTGAGAAGTAGTGAAACATAAATTAGCAGCTCGCATCAATAGAATGACGTTTATGGTAATGACCATTAATTAAAACAAGATATCAATCATTGGCATGGCCAAGTAATTTTAGCGCGTTTTTCACATGTTGTATTTTACAATAGGAAAATTCGGGAAAACTATGGGAAAATTTAAATACGATTCGGCTCATCTAGGGCACAAAGGAGACCAAATGCCGAAAACCCGAGGTCAATTGGTTGCTTATTGGCTGAGAAAAAGGTACGACAAAATAAGGAACGAAGACGAAATTTGCGTCCTAATAGCGCTTTTGTTCCACTACGTGAAAAATGCGCTAAAAAATTGAAGGTAATTTATTATTTTCAAGTCATATTGTTGACATTCGTCAAAGACATTTAAATTCTGGATAATCTGCGCATTGTTTTCACTAAATATTTCAATGTGTTTGACAATATAATATGGTATACATACATTTGTTCCTAATAATGTACATTAAAATGATTTATGTTAATAACTTTCGTATTATATGCTGCATTAATTTATAAATCAGAAAATCATCACTTTGTCGATGATTTAGTTTAATACAGTAAAAAAATTATACTATTTCAGGGATTTTCTCAAAATTTTCTTCCTCGAATTACTGATTTCAGTACACACAACATATTCATCAAAGGTAATATTAGTACTATAAATGAATTAAGCGACTGGTTTGGAATCACACACAACAGAAAATTTTAATTTGGATTGCCGACGAAGTACCTCGAATTTCTGAAATGCAAGTGACAAGTATGACACCGAATCTCGTTCCTCCCATCCATATTACGCCGTCTAAGGATTGTAAGGATCAATTTCATTTAATATGAAGCATACTATAATATTCAAAACAAAGGATCGTGGATGAAATCAAGATTCGAAACCATAGCTCATTTGGAAAGCCCACTAGCCTGATCATAACCCAAATATAAATACTAATGCAAACAAATGAATATAAAAATTGCAATAAAACTTTCTAAACCTGATGAGTTTTATTGAAGCAGTAAGTATAAAATGAAATAACTGGGGAGTTTGTGAAATTCACATATCGGATGAAATCATTTTAATACAATTTAGTGTTTACCAATCGAAGAAAATCTTTTCATAATACTGAATTATCTATAATGGCTTAAAACCAGTTATTTTCATTAAAAAAAAACAACATTCTTTTATATATTAGAAAATTACATTTAATGACAGGTTTCATTACTATACTGAAATATTTTTTAAAAATAACATTGGGACTCCGACATTTATATAAGTGGTGTTCGAGATCTGATTCCAAAACAAAGGCAGAGGAGGATTAAGTTAGTTGGAGGCCCCTGTCAGTAAAAGGTTTGAGACCCATGGATTTAAGAGTAAAAAACTCAAATAGTGAAAAGATTCGTTAAACTTAAATTCTCATACTAAAATGTATAGCTAATATTAAAACTCAACGGCTCAAAATAAACCCTAACTTTGAAAAAAAATTAAAATTTTTATTATAAAGAGCTTGTGCAATTTTGCTATAAAACATTATGTTTTGATTTCTTTTTCGCAAATTCATCAATTTTTTTCCGCATTTATTTGTCCAAAAAATCTTTTTTATATGTAATATGTCAAGGTTGTTCAACTTGTCTCCTCTCCCATAGCACTTCTTAAATAATTTTTAACGCACCTTAAAACTGAAAAAGATCACTCACCTGATGCATTTGGTTTCGGTATTGTTAAATATATTTTCAAAAGTATGTCTGCACATTAGGGAAAGTCGATACCATTTCTCTTGCAACTCGATAAATTTCTAGTGGGGTTTTCATTGTATCTTTATTTTCTTTTAAAAATCGTAAAAATTGATCCAATACACGTCAAAATTAAAAGCTTCAATATCATCTTTATAAATATCCGTTAGCTTTGTATAATAGTTATATATAGTTAGGTGTTCGAAAACAGTTTCATATATCTCAGCTCTTCGGGATAGTTCTGTTCTTGTCCTATCGCATACGACTTACAATGAATTTACTGTGAAATTTTCCCTTCTTTCAAATTCATGACTTTTCCAAATTCATTTCCGAAATTTGGGATATAATGTTCTAGATATTTTGGTAGACTAGACCTTTTTGATAATTCACACTCAGCTTTTGCAACTAATTGCTTGTAGCAATTATTCTCTGCAGTAAAATATTCCAAATCACGGTCATTAGGTAAATTTCGTATTTATTCATCTGTTTCAAAAGGGAAGTTTTGTCTTCACTATTGAAGCCTTTTTTTCCTCATTCGTGTCACGGATTTCGGTCAGAGTATCTCTTGTATGTGTACAACCAAGTCTTATAGCTCGCATGACATCTGCTTTTGCTGACCATCAAGTAACTAAAACTTTTATCACCAGTATTGCACGTCTACTTCTTTTCAGAATTTTATTTAATATTCGCCAATGTGTGTGTGTGATGGATGGATAAATTCAACTTTCAGTGGTGCAACAACCCACTGGAGGGCCAAGGCTTACTGTGTCCATCTCAGTTTTCGTGACCTTGGGTACTGAGGTGCATGACCTCATGTTCCGGTCAGGTGGTCAGTCTGACGCGAAACTTTAGTTCCCGAGCACAAGCTTGGTACTCATTTTATCGACCCATTGAAGGGATAAAAGGCTGAGTCGACCTTACCAGCTCGGGGTTTGAGCCCTGGACTTGTGGTGTGAAAGCGCGACACGTTACCACTCGGCCATTTGGGGGGGGGGGTATACAGAGAAAAAATGAATAATTTCTGGGCATAAAATGTTTAATCACATCGCTACAACTTTTTGCTTCAAAATTTTCTACTAAATTTAAGGAGACCCTGGCACAAGAAATATAAACTGCGCTTGAACTGTTCTTTAATATGTGCCTGTAGACTTGAGTATTATCTGGACATATTGAATGCATTCTCAAATGATTGTCCTCTATAATTTTTAATATTCAATCCAAATTTAACAAAAAGTTATAATATTTACTGTCAGTGACGTCTTAAGGCGTGGGCCACGGCCACAATTGGGCCTCATCTCGTTCTTGACTCAGCCTTAAAGGTCCCCGTAGACAGAAATCCCAACTCTAAAACGATGAAAGCGCCCTCTTTTGGGAGGGGGTAATGGGCGTTTCTACAGGAAAGGCCAAGTACTCATGTAGTACTGGTCTTAATGATCAAAAGTTAATAGTTCCTTCATAAAAGATAAATTATATGCTTTTTTTCTTAATTTTCTATATTTTCTCGACTTTGAAAAAAACTTTTTCCATGCTATTATTTTTCCAAATTTGTGTTTAATTTATTCCATTTTCTAATGATTATGTTCTGACAGCTATCATGATGAAAGAAAATGACATCACAGAATCATACAAGCCTCTTCTACAACAGATGAGAGAGAGATTCTGTTTGTTTCCAAGTACAATCGGAGCTCGAGACAGGAATTATTATATCTCTTTCCCCTTCTATTTTTGTTCTTGGATGGTCCAGTTTACAACCAGCTGTAAGACTACTTATATGACAACTGACCCCTCTTTTACTGCCCAACCCATAGTTCACGTATATGAAAACTGGCCAACATTCTAGTTATACAAAGAAACTGCTCTTTTTATGCTGTTTCGTTTCTGTCTGAGGAACATCAGTTTTTCATTTGTAAGATCTACAATGACAATTAAATATCTTCAATGAGTACGAAATAAGGAATAATCCGTATTTTATACAGTAATTAATTTTATAAAAATATAAGTTTTAGTTAAGGCAGAAACCTTTATATATATATATAATTATATACTTTCAAAACAGTTTTCTGTGATATTTCTAAATATTAAATTGCATCAAAATCCTTTTTTAAACAGTTAAATGACAAGAGAAATTTATAAGAACAATGGAATGAATAGTGTAATGTGATTTAAATTATTCTCTTTCCTGAAAAATTTCAGAGAGAACAGTTCTTTATTTCCAATTTAGTTCAATAATTTTATTTAAAAAGGTTTTAAGACATGTAACAAAGAAAATCTTAGATAAATTTAATAAAGTACAGTAGCGTAACTACCAATGGGCTAGGTGGCGCCGTGCACCAGGGCCCTTGCGCCTTGACCACCAAGTAAGTCGAACTTGCCACAATTTCTCCCATAATTGAGATATAAATATAAAAGATTGTTACATAGCTGTAAGCATGGCAACTCTGTTGAAAGTAATTTCAAACCTTGTAAGGAATTCCCCTAAAATCTTTCCTTTGTTTGTATAGTGTTGCAAATTTTACTTATTAAAAAGTTTAGATTATTTTTCATTTTTCTAATTTTTACTTGAAAATAAACATCAAGTTCCATGAAAAAACCATACATCTAAAAAAAAACTAAACAGGAAGCTATTTCTTCTTGGTCATTTTATTTTTTATAACAATATGATTCATAATAAGCTATTTTCCTGTTTCAATATTTCACAATCTGGTATCTGCAACAGACTGATGTAATTTTGTCCCCCCCCCCTCCTGTTTTTTGTGTGTGTTTTATTTTAAATAATTATAATAATTTTGTATTATATTTTCTCCTTTATGCATTTTTTTTATCATTTCCTGTCTATCACATGTCAAATCGAACCTGGGTAATCACTAAATTCACAAGGAAACTCATATGCATACATGTAAGTAGTTTGTAGCTTTGCTTTCCTATGTTCTGCAGAGCTTGACACAGGGCTGATATGAATCAGCTTTGTATATCTAAAATACTAATATATTTTTACTTAATAAAACTCAATCAAAATTCTCTCTCTTTTTCTATTGCACCAAGGCCTTTGGATACCTAGCTATGCCACTGATAAAGTATATTGGGTATACTCTGAGTATTGGTTTTGGGACCCACACAACTTTCTGCAAGAACAGTTTTAAGTGTTGGAATTTTTAACATAAATTCCGTTACAAAAAATCAAATGAAACTGTGGTAAAGGAATCTATATTTGCCATAGTTTTCGTTTTAAAGCTATTGTATTCAAGATTTCAATTTCAATTAACTTTTTTCCCCAATCATACTAAATATTTTCCTTATTTATCACACTAATGTGATATCTTTAATATCACAAACAGAGACCAGCAATATATTTTATAAATAACAATAAAAATAATTTAAATCAGCATTTAAAAACCGTGGAGGATTAGATACCATAATGACTAAAGACATTTCTCAACATATTCAAGCGGCATTTTAAATAAAATATTTATGAAACAAATCTTTTTAGTATTTTATATGAATGGTAAAATATGAAAAATTTAATTTTTGGAAGAAAACAAATAGAAGTTTAAATAAATTAAACTGACATCATATTAAAAAATTAGAAAAAATTTTATTAGATTTTTCAAACCAAATTCATTTATAATAAACTAAAGATCTTGAATAGATTTATATACCTTGAAATGTTTCTTTATATGTTTTGATGATTCAATATGTCCATAACAAATATGCAGACAATCTGAAAGAACACATAAAATGCAGTAATTAGTTTTGAACAATAATCAACATTTTTTTCATAAACTTAAATTGAAATTACTAAATATATTTATAATAAAATGATAAATAAGAATCTTTTAAATAAATACTAGAAATATATTCAACTGAAAGGGGATTCAAATCCTCTTAAAGAAAATAATTACCATAAAATCCAGCGTCTAGCACACATTGGCATATAATGCGCACCTATACTTTCCTGCTGCATTTTTTAATTTTAAGGTATATTCGTAGTATAACGAAAAACCCCTTTTTTATGCAGGAATCTGAAATGTATGCGTGAAATGATTTTATGTTTTGAAGTCATTTATTCGAGGTATTATCCCAAGATTTTGAAGAAATTGTATATTTCTATAACTAAAACCTTTTAAATTCATGAAGAATGTCATTTCTTTCAAATAAACAATATTTCCATAAATGTAGAAGCTTAATTTTTTTTTAATTCTATCTTTTTTTTAATTTTTAAAGCAATCATTTTTATACCAGGTGTATAATGTGTGCCCATAAATTTTGATCTTACAGACTTTGTTTTTCAAATAAATGTGATAATAGTGGGATACACAGATATTGGGCTACAGTGGGATATTGTTACTAACTTAGCAATACAGAACTGCAATTACATGGAAATACTATTGCAAATAATTAATTTCTAGTTGACTTGATGCAACATTTTAGACTATTTTCATTAATTATGTGACAATTATCATTTTGTACTAATTGAATTAATGATTTACCATTCATAAAGCAGATTATTAAAGCACCTAATAAATATAATACACCCAACTTTTTTTTCTTACACAGTAGATACGCTCCTCAAAAAAACCATGCCAAAAAAATTGGGGTAAAAAGTGGCATATGGTAAATTTGAGGATATGTTCCACAATTTTAAAAAATTGTGTAAAATGAAAAATCTCTAAATATTTTCCAAAAACATTGTGCCAAAAAAGTAATAATAAAACCTGTGTTATATATTTATAAAAAACAGGAACTCACTTTTATTACAATAAATAAATAAAATTAGCATAGAGTGAAAATTCAGTTCATAAATACATACAATATATGAAAATTCAAATTGAAATTAGGAATAAAACTACTAACAATTATTCATTGCTACTTGATGACAAGTGAAACATGCACACTTGTCATCAAGTAGCAATGAATAATTGTTAGCATTATGAACAAGATCAAAAATGCTATCATCAGTAGATGTGTTAGATATGGCTGGCACTACTGTCAGTTTTGGATTCAAACGAAGAATTTGTTCATTATTGATACCTCAGTTGCTGTTATTTTTTGTTGTTGGTACAAAGTCTGTTATTAGTGGTAGTTTTTTTGGTTTCTCCAGTTGCCTATATAATTCTTGATATTCTGCTACACACTGAAATTTGAATGCACACTCACCTCAGAATTGTGAGTAAGAAAATGTTGTTCCATACTTGAAGCAAATTTCAAGCCCTTACAAATCGGTTGCCAATAGCTAAGTTTCACTTACAGCTTTATTACTGTAAAATATCATACATTTGATCAAATCGTCTTCATCTAAAGGGCATAAATCACCTAATTTTTCTGAAATTCATGCTAGAAAAAAAAATGTGTAAAAAAAGATAGCAGCAAAAAAAAAAAAAAAAGTGTGTACTTCTCTTATTTGAATCTCACTTTTTTCTTGATGTTAATGCTATTAAAAATCGGGGGTGCCTTAGAAGTGAAGGCGGAGAAAATTCATTGGATAGAAGACATTGAACACAATGCTGACGATTGCAGTAATTATAGGTTGGTGTATGTATTTAAAAGTTTTTAATGCTGGTAAAATAAATTATCCACTTCTTATTAGTTCAAATTTTAATTTTTTTTATTTCATATAAATATCGGATATTGATACACCATTTTTTCACAAAAACATGTTGAGAATTTGGGTTGTGACTTATATTTGAATAAATATGATATATACTTTGAGCAATGAAACATAGGAACAGAATTTAATTAAAAAAAACAAGTATTTACCTAATTATATAATTATCTTTTGCCATCATTCTTAAAGGTAACCATCAATATTTTATCTTTTTCTACACTACACTCCATGCATTTATCCTGTATGTGTTAGTGGGAAACAATTTCAGATTTTGTCTGGAAATACAATTGTTATGGAGGTGCTTCAAATAAAGACAGAATTTATAGGAAATATTCAGATATAATAGTTCACACATATGAAAAGAAATGTTAATCCCTCATATTTTTAAAAGTGTATGACAAATTTATACATAAAAGCATAAGAGTGAGTAACAAATTTATAATGAAACATCAACAATCTGAATAGTGGAGTACAATGATAACACAGATTTTTGGATTACATTAATAATCAACAACAGTTATTTTAAATTAAAAAGACATTTTCCAACCTTTTTCTGGCTAATTGTTTTTATAAATGTTCGCACTTTGAAGTTACAAGCAGGTTATTGGAGACAGAACATATAATTGGAACAGCAGTCTAAAGGTGAAAGTGATACCTGAGCTGAAACTCTCCAAACTTTAACATCACACCAACATGAGGACATCAGCACATCAGCTCCTCTAGATGGTTAAATTAAACTTTTTTTAAAAGAAGCATATAAAAAATTGAAATTTTACAATTGGATGACAAAATTACAAACTGTTATGAACTACAAAATAAATATAGACCAGAAAGCCATATAGTTACATAAATCTCCTTCCCATGAGCATGATTATAAAGTCATCAAAGTCTTTAAATAATAGATTATCCCTATTTGTGAACTAAATGCTTACTAAAACAATCATTTAAAAATAATACAAATCAACCAGAAAGTTAATTGAAAAATGAACAAATAAATAATTTTAAATACTTTATAAAGCAACTTACAGACAATTTGCAACAAAAAAATTGTTCTTGTTCCAATTCCTTTTTAATAAAATGAGAAGTGTTTGCATATTAAACAGCCCATGGAGTCACAAAGTACTTGTTGGCTTGAAATACTTGAACTAACATATCCTGTAACATAGACTAATATTCAACATTGCTGAATGAAATATATATATATAACGAAAATAGTTATTCCTCTCCCTTTTAAAAAATAGTCCTTAGAAGAATGAATACAAAATATTTTTTAAATAAATATAATAAACATATAAAAAAGAAGCTGAATTTATTAATTTAAATTTATTTAATGAAATTGCAACACATGAAATACTAAAAAAAGAAACTAGCCTTACAGTAATCGCATACAATGCGTAACATCTGACATGTTATCATGAGAAATTCGCAATAGCAACTTAAATCCTCAAAAAAATTAATGGAGTATGATTGGAAATAATTTTCTATGGAATAGTTATATCTTTAATGAAAATTTTATTTAAAATGTATTACAAGGAGTAATGCAATTTTTTACCAAAAATAATTATTCTTGTCCAATTTGGGGAAGAGCGGTAATGATAACTTATCAAAATCATGGAAAGGCGAGTGATAGTTTTTTTTAAAGAGCAAAACGGCCTTCGGTATATGGTAAAAGTAAAAAATGCAGGAAATCTTTAATGTTTTGAACCGTTTGATTCGGAGAAATTTATACGACCACCGAAATCACCCTGTTTGTCCATTTTCAAATAAGCATTCTGCCGCACATTTGTCCCTAATATCTTGAATAACAATACCCAATCCACTTGTTTGACGATAAGTAATATCCATATGAGGAGCCACAACATGTGAGTTGTTCTGTTTGCGATAGATCGCAACACCAGCTGCTCTGTGGCCTGGTCGTTTAAATTATACGCAGCAATCGAAGTCAGGTATTGAAACACGTTCATCATTATCTAACCACGTCTCTGCCAACATGTGTAATGAACAATTTTGTGAAATAACGTCAAAATCTGTTTGGTGAGCTCTCAGACTTTGACAATTGAGCGTAAGGATCGAAAGTTTATCTTTGGTGAAGTCTAAGAAGATTGGCTGGTATGTACGGATTTAGAGTCAAGCCCAAACAAAACAGAGTTTTTGAATTAAAATATTTTGAAATGCTAAATTTAACAATATAAAAAAGGCTGGCAGCTTAATGGCTACTAGAGTTGGACCCAAGTGGATATATCTTTACAAGATCCAGCTAAAGGAGTTAGCTTCTTCTCTGATCCCTAAAGTGAGAAAACAAAACAAAAATTCCAAGGCCTAGACCGCAGAGGGGGGGGGGGAGTTCCTCCCGAATGTTGGAGAAAAAACAGAACTTCACTGCAAGGGTAGCGAAGAGACACCACCAAGCGCGATGATTGGTCAAATTAAATAGCACGTGCTTCCTGTCCCTTTTCACAAAATCACTCCCCCAAATCTACAGCAATCGAGAGGAAAGATGTTACACATCAAAAGGTTCATTAGAATACTTTATATATCCCAAAAAACTGAAAAACATACCCAAAAAAATTTATATGCCTTTTCAGATTCAAAGTTCACACTGAATATATTTTGAAAGCATACTGGTAAAAATTAGTGATGAATCATTTCATAATATTACTACATTATTATAATATGTCTATAGTCACCTTATTTTACCTAAAATAATTATATTTATTCACTTTGTTCTCTGTTAATAAGGTAAGAATGTAGATCAAATAACTTTACAAAGCTTTACAATGAATAGAAAATCTTTTACACTAAAAATTATCAGTAATTTTCAATACATAAATATGTTGAACAAATTTTACCTTTTTAAAATATATATTCAATGCATTTTACAATAAAAAATGCATTAATACTTCGCTTAAAAATTTTGTTACTACAGTGAAAAAAAATCTCAGAAATATACAATATTTTACTGAAAATTTTCATAAAAAAATGTAAATTTTTTCACAAAAAAATTTCTATATAAAGTACAAATTTTTATTAAAACTTTTCCCTGCATGTATTTATATATAATTGTTTGCTCAACACTTGCAATTCAAACTTCAAAAAATTTATGATTTTTAATCCTAATTACAGTTTACAAATAATCAAAAAGTCATTCACTTTGTTCATCTATACAAATAAATAAAATTGAAGTGTCTGTTTGTAATTTCAAATTAGCAGCTTTTTACTTAATGCACTAAAAGTATATACGGTACTCATAAAAAAAAAAACAATTTTTAAAATTTTTGTCTGTTTGTTCCGGCTAATCTCCTAAACGGCTGGTGCGATTTTAAAAATTCTTTCACTAATGGAAAGCTACATTAACGGGGAGTAACATAGGCTATATTTTATTCCCGTATTCTTATGGGAACGGAAACTATACGGGTGAACGTGAAACTGAATGCCAAGCTGAGCTAATGAAGTCGTTGTTTTGGTTACTGGGTACCGATGCTCTTCATGAGACATAATAGTGTTACGCGCACATGATAATACGCTGACACGTGCCATAATTTTTTTTTATGACAGTTATCTCACACTGTTCAGTTAAGTAGAGCATCGGCTGTTTCGGATGCACTTTTAAAAATAATAAATCAAGGCTTCATAAGCAAAAAGCAATGCAAGAAACAAAAAATTGATAAGTTTTACGGTTAGTTTTAATCCTTTCTTTTTTTTTTTTTTTTATTTACATTTTTAGTCACATTTAAACAATAGTTAATATAATCCCAATCTATATCTATACAAATAAATAAAATTGAAGTGTCTGTTTGTAATTTCAAATTATCAGCAATTGTTTGTGAGGGCGTTAGAAATTCCGATTTTTAAGTTATTAGACGTACAGTCTTGAAACTTAATAAGTAGATTCCTCTCATAGGGTAGAGATACGCTACAAAATGGGTTTCGTGAAAATTGCTCTCAAGTGGCGTTGCGGGACTTAAGGGGCGTTATAGATAATTATTTTCATTTTTAAACTATTAGACGCACAGTCTTTATATTTGATAAGTAGATTTCTTTTATAGAGTAGAGATCAGCTATAAGGTTTTGTGAAAACAGACCTCTAAATGGCGTTGCGGGGGATTTAGTGGCGTACTAGATAAATATTTTCGTTTTTAAACTACTTCACCTCCCTGCTTGAAAATTGGTAGGAATGTTTCTTTCATGGAGTAAATATCCGCTACAAAACAGGTTTGGGAAAAATTGACCCCCAAGGGGTGTTGCGAGGTGTTAAGGGCAGATATAAATAATTATTTCTATTTTTAAACTATTAGACGCATAGTTTGAAATTTGGTAAGCAGATTCCTCTCATACGATAGATACACTACAAAATGTGTTTTGTGAAAATCGACCCCTAAGCCGCGTTGCGGGGGTTCAAGGGGCGTTATTGATAATTTTTTTTTTGCATTTTTTATTTATTGGACGCACAGTCTTCAAATTTTGCTAAGCAGATTCCTTTCATAGTGTGCAATTCCCCTACAAAATTGGTTTTGTGAAAACAAGACCCAGAAGTGGCGTTGCGGGGGCTCAAGTAGCGTTATAGATAATTATCCCCATTTTTAAACTATTAGACGTACAGTCTTGAAATTTGATAAGCAGATTCCTTTCGTAAAGTAGAGAACCAGTACAAAATGGGTTTCGCGAATATGAACTACCAAGTTTAATTTCGGGAGACTAAGAGGCGTAATTGATAACTATTTCCATTTTAAACTATTTGATCATCCTGCTTGAAAATTGGTAGGCATGTTCCTTTCATGGAATAGAGTTCCTCCAACAAAGAGTGAAACGAAAATTGACCCCCCAAGGAGGGTTGCGAGGGGTCAAGAGGAGTTACAGAAAAAAATTCCTGTTTTTAATTGTTAGACCCATATACTTGAAAATTTTTAGGCATGTTTCTTTTCTTGAATAGGGATCCACTAAGAATGTATTTTAAGCAAATCAAGTTCTGGGGGGGGGGTGCAGGGGGTTACTTGGATGTATTGACAAAAAAAATTACTCTTTTCGAGCTACAAGGACTATAATAATGAAATTTGGTTTGCATTTTTCTTTTGTTGAGTTGAAATCCGCTAAGAGCGGTTATTTTGGAAAACGGCTCTCAACGGGATTACGGGGATATTGATAGTAAAACTTTTGCTTTTTTTCTGTTAGATTTAGACTTGAAATTTGGCTTGCATGTTCAATTTACGGAGTAGAGATCCACCGAAAATTGGTTTTGTGGGAATCCACTTGGTTTTTGGGTTACGAAAGAGCAAACATCATTCTATGCTTCAATTTTAGAGATTTTTAGAAAACGCAAATTAGATGAGTTCTGCCCCTTTTTTTGCGACAGTTAAAGGTATAAGTATATTTTTCAATACAATCGAATTCTTAATGCTAGGACTTAGATATCAATAATTTATACATATATATAAGCAGTAAAAATTTATAAAACATCATGAAATACCCAGCGAAGCGGGCGGGTAACAGCTAGTTGAATTATA
>BMAO01011552.1:0-26381 GCA_019973975.1 Trichonephila clavata | reverse complement strand
ATGATTTCATTGGCCTGGATCTGACACAGTCGAAATATCAGGTGGCACATAATAAACAACAGCAACTTCTTATTGTATGGTAAGGGACAAGGAAAACACACATTTCAAGTGCAAGATAAAAAAGAAGAAGAATGTAGATGCGAGTGAGTTTATTAAGAACACACTATAAAGCAAACACAAGGGCTATTGGCAACAGACCTGGCAATTTTGAACCTCGGTTAAGTGCGAGGACGAAACCTTAGCAGGCATCCCTCTTTCCGAACTTCTATGAGTGAATGAGTAAATATTCACGTCGCACCATTCAGCTATTCGAAGGCCTCGGGTACGGAAAGGACCTCGTAATTTTGAACCATGGTTACATACGAGGACGACACTTGAGCTGGCACCCCCTCTCTTAACTTTCCCACCACACCAACGGGAGGATGTTTGAGCTTCGACAGATTTTTCGTGCATCGCACAGTGGTCAGTTTTCCCGATCTGGTGCACGGAAATTATTTTATGGTTTTAAAGTCTTCATAATTATATCTAATGATTAAAAAATATTGTAATTAACGCACTCGAGCAGGCGCGCACTCGATACTAACGTTAACGGTCTCGCGGGGGTGACTGAGTCACCCCATTATTTTATAATTGTTTTTTCTGTACACGATATATAAAAATCGTCAATAACTTAATTAAGAGATAGTGTACTTACCTACTTTTAAGGACTTTTAAATTTTTCTTTGAAAATTTGAGAAAAAACATCAACCAAACAGAACCAAGAAATTTCAAAAATGGGCGTGACTTTAATAAAGGACACAAACCACTGACACTTTTCGCTAACATTATAGGAATGTTATTTGTAGGCATATCTGTCATATGTTGTTCAAATTATTGTAGTTTTACTGTCCTTTGATGATCGATATACAGCATGTTGAACCTTTTCTTACTTATGTCTTTTTGACAGAATGAAGAGTGTCTTGTGGAACTTATGGCTTCAAATTTTTCCTGATGGAGTTCTTTAGATAGAATTTGGAAATTTTCCTTTCAAAACTCAAACGCTTCCTGTTCATCGATTTTCTTATATTTACTTGCACTATGGTGATTAATATGCTTTATTTCATCAGGTTCTTCCCTTGCTTGATCATTTTCAATTTCCTTCAATGCCATTTCTTTTTCTTTTTTTTCTTTTGCTCATTTACATTTATGAACCATAATAAGTCGTACAAATAGGAACCAAAATCACTAAGTTGTTCACAAAGGGGGAAAAATGTAGTATGTTACTAGGAAATATCTTGGTTTTAAAGTGGTCGCGCGGGGAACTCAGTCAAAACAAGTACCTTAAAACTTTAAGAAACGTTTGTCACGCCTCGGACTTCCATTTCCCTCCACCAGAGGAGCTGATACCTTGATAAATTTAAAGAGAATCAACAGCGTTTCAGTGGTGCTAAAATTAGAGCTCACAACTCGATAAAAACAACTTTGGCCACGAGTTCGTGACCATGACCCTTCGGTATCCGCGGCTCTTCTGAGTTTGTGTCGAGTATAGTTCATTGTTTCTCTTTGGGCTCATGAACCTCCAACATCCATCGGACTCTTGGTAGCTCGAGGTCTTTATAGGCATCAAGATTTGAACTCCTGAATCGATGGGGGAGTGGCCGTAGTAGCCTAGTGGTCAAGGTAACGAACTCGAGGCCGACGAGTGATGAGTTCGAGCCTCTTTCCGCTGAAGACCCGCCATGCAGAGGAGTGATGCACGTTGAATCTGTGGAGAGCTCATAGTTTTTGCGTTGGTGTGGTAGTTAAGAGAGAGGGTGCCAACTCAGATGTCGTCCTCTTTCCGTGACCATGGTTCAAAAGGACGAAGTCTGTCGCCAAAACTCTCCAGTAGCTGAATAGTGCGACTTTCACATTCACTCACTCACCTGACTCGTTGGAAATAACGCTTCCCTATGACTTTATGGCCAATCATTTTGAAACTTCACAAGGTTATGGGGGATGGACCTCCTAATTTTTAAACCTCGGTCAAGTGACAAGGACAACGCCTGCTGTGCAACCTCTCTTCAATCTTCGGCGTCGCCGGGACGACATTTTCAGCTGCAAGAGATTTAGCGCGCATCAGTCCGTCTTCACGACTAGTCCTTAGTGACACTAGTCCGTTGTCAAAAGCCCACGAGTATATAGCTGAATAGTGCGACGTTAATATTCCCTCCCTCAATGTCACTAGGCTCAAACCCATAACTCGTATGCCATGCATTCGTAGCAATAACACTAGGCCACCGCTGCCACATAAAAAAGGTAGAAAATATTCTTTGTTAATAGTCTCTTCAGGTTTTAAAGTTAAGCTTATGCTTCAGTGGAAGTTTTCTTTAATTACTCGACTGCAACTAGTTCCGAATGGAATATTTAATAGAATAATCAATTAAAAATTTTGATTCCCTTTTAATATTAAAGCTCTCTTCCTCACCCCCAACTAGTACCTAAAGTACTAGGGATACCTCTATTTAGAAGACAATTAGTAGTGTTCGTCCTGGGGTCCCTCGGAATGGGAAACTTTAATGTATTTAACGTCTTTTTAACTTAGAAAACGTCTTATTGACGTCTTATTAATTCTTAAACTTTTAACAAACGGAAATAAAAATATATAAAAATATAAATATTATTAGAAATCTTTTTTGAGGTTTCAAAAGCAGGTTTTTCCTCAGTGAAAGGTACTACATACCATTTTCAAGTGTTTCTCTCTCTTTCTTTTTTAAAGATCAAATACATTTATGGCATAATTAAATTAATCGAATCTTCTCAGATCTTCTGGGCATTAGGCTCGAAACTCATAACTCACCACACACTAGTCTGTGATCATAACCACCAGGCTACAGTCAGTGGCGTAACGCAGAATATTAGGCCTCCCCCCTGAAAAGTCAGGTTTTGGGTTCTAAGCAGAATCTTTAAGTACGTACCCTTTGTAAGATTCTGCTTAGAACCCAAAACCTGGGGGCTTAAAGCCTGACTGACACTCGGTCAGACTTTGGGCCCCTTAGAGTGCTGGACTCCCCTGGCAACGTGGGAAGTTTCGAAGGTGTACGTTTACGCCACTGGCTATAGTGGCCTAAGTGGGTTTTTAGAGGTACCCCGGACTCAAAAACATGACACTGCAGAAATACCGCCGGCCACGAATTCTCACTATTATCCTTCCAGCTGGAGATGCAACTTCCACGTATTTCTGATGGCCACGGTCCCCTAGTGGTCAAGGTAACGGACTCGTGGCTGGCGTGTCATGAGTTCGAGCCAAGAACGCTGAAGACCCAACGTGCAGAAGGGTCCGATGCGCGTTAAATATGTCGAGGCTCAAACGTCCTCCCGTGGGTGAGGAAGTTAGAAGACCAGCTCAGGTGTCATTGATTCACTTGACCACAGTTCAAAATTACGATGTCCGTCGCCAGAAGCCTTCGAGTAGCGGAATAATATTCACTCTATCTCTCCACGCACTTCTGAATCAAAAATATTCGTCTCCCAAGCAAATTATTTAAAAAAAAAACGTTACAAGTTTTGATACTCCCAGTACAGTACAATACACCAGACCAGAAAAAGGGTATAATTTTTCTGTATTTTGCAATAATACGAAAGATCAAGTTATTTCATCAATACAATGGTGAAGAAAATTCTCAGCTGTTTCATGTGAAATTTGCAATAAACAGCTGATTTTTAGCGGATCCATTTCCCGAAACCCTATTATCACTGTTTATAAATCTGCGTTGCCCACACTTTTCCGATTTCCTCTTGGCTGTTTCTACATTCTCTTAGCAAACCTCCGATTTTCAATCACGAAATTCAGACGAACCGAAGTAGTTCGTTTATGCAATCCGTATTTGTAATTCGATTGTGGAATATGTGTCAAGTTCTCTCTCCCGCTGTTTTTAAATATGTCCCACGAATTCGAAAGTACTTTGTATGCAAATTCTGTGTCTCTCGGATTCCGAAATTTAAAAGTTGTCGCAACTGGAACAGATTTTTCCTACCAAGGTCAGATGATTGTTTAAATTTTAAAATAAAAACGTTGAAGGAAAATCGAAGCATGACACGTGCTTCTAAATGCACGTGGAAAAGTAGATGGGGACAATTTGAATGCGCACGAATCCGAATGCGATGTTACGAAATAGGTTGTAAAGTAAATCTGAAAGTGGAATGTAAGCAGAAAACCATTAAACAATTCTTCTAGCAATCGTTATTTTATTTCGAATAGTAATATTCGTCAAAAAATACTTTGTATTCTACAGAATATAATATTAAGAAATACGTGGAAACGTGGGATTTTTGAAATGAAGCCTTTAATTTATAAATTAAGATAAAAAAATTCATGAGAATTGAAAGTTATATGAGCTTTTTTTAAAGTTTATACAATATTTAAAAGTTTATACAATATTTAAAAGTTTATACTTAATTTATACAATAAAGTTTATACAAAGTTTATACGTTCTATTGCACAATTTACAATAGAACCTGTTTTTGTGCTGTCCTTTTTTATGCAATTTTATTTTTGTTTGATTTGTTTCGTGCGATTTTATTTTTGTGTGTTTTTTTTCCGTGCAATCTTTTTTAAATGCGGTATGTGAATTTCAACGGCTTTTGCGCGCTACTGAAATGTTGTCTAACAATGTACCAGTGGCGATGGAGAATGTTAAGGCCTTCCTGCAAAGTTAGGTTTTGCCTTTCTATTTTCTAGTCGTTGGGGGGGGGGATGACCAGAGTGTCTAGCTATTTCGAGCATTAACCTCTCATCATTAGGGTGTGGCCGCGGTAGCCAAGTAGTCTAGGCATCGGATCGTGGCTAGCATGTCATGCGTTCGATCCCAGTACCACTGAAGACCCGCCGTGTAGGGGAGCAAAGCACGTTAAATCTGTCGAGAGCCCAAACGTCCTCCCGTTGATGTGGTGTGGTAGTTAGGAGAGGGGGTGCAAGCTCAGGTGTCGTCCGTGTCACTTGACCATGGTTCAAAATTACGCGGACCGTCCCCAAAAGCCCTCGTGCAGCTGAACAGTGGGACGTTAATATTCACTCACTCACTATCTCACTCATCATTAGGGTTTTGAATGACTATAATGTTATGACTCCTGCCCTTTGTTAATATTTTTTAAATTGGGTAGATACGTACTTGGTGTGTTAGTTAAGAACTGGGTCCCCTGGAGTCCTGAGCCCCTCCCCCTTGCAAAACGTGGTTTGCGGGGGTGTATGTTACGCCACTGCATTGTACATATATACACTTCAAGACGCTCTGTTCATTTGTTATAAACAGTCTCCCGGCAATGCACGTTCATTTGCTTTCTCTCAACGCGCCAACAACCCGCGCTTGATTGAAGACGAAACTTTCAATGACTGTGACATCAATAATTTGATAGGCTATAACGTCGGACAAGAAGAGCCGAATTCTTTGAGAGAGGATAAAATATATGCAAGAATACAGCTTTCCATCAAATTGGAAAAACATTTTCAATATAGATACCAATCCCGAAAGCATGAAATTTCACACAAAAAGAGCTTCGATTATGCATATCTGGTTATCGTGACATTTACAAGCAACTGACCAACCAACCTTCGTCATAAAAAAATTTATCTCTTACTCCATGGTGCTAAAAAATAAATCAATTGAAATTGTATTTTCATGTGACGAAAGCAATTTTGAACTTATTCATCACAGGAAGATGAGCGCTTTGTATTATGATGAGTAGCAGAGAATTATGTATCGCATTTTGAAAATTTCTCCATGTATACAATGAGAAACTAAATGTTTTAAAAATGTTTCTATACGTAATTTAATTATTTATTTTGTTATGGAAATACTTTCTGATGAATTTCGCAAATAATTGGCGTATTTTCTAAGTGCGACTTTTTTTATGCTGTCCCTTTCCACCACATAAAAATTTTTTCCTGCAGTATTTAGGCGAATTTGTTTGTTATACGTAAGAATATATGAAATTTTCGAATATTTTTTGTGCTGTTTTTTTATACGGTCCTACCGCACAAAAACAGATTTAACTGTTTATACGGACGTCTCTCGTATAGTCACGGTACTTGTGAAACAAGGGTTCGATATTACTCCTCACAAAATTTGAATTAAATATTACATGGTTTTAATATAACACGATTTTAAAACAATTAAATATCCTTTTCGTTCGATAAGAGGAATTTCCAACTGGATTTTTTTCCAATTGCGTTCAATAAGCGTTTTTAGTTTCCTTCCACTTCCAGTTACGCGATGATTTCGAAAACATTTGTAATATTGCATCAGTTACTTATTTGCATTGAATTGATCTGCAAGACAAATAGATTTAGCTAAAAGTTAAAAAAATTTTTTTGTTAAAAAAAGATCTTTCTATAGTACGTAGCGGAAAATTTAAAAGGTACAGCCGACTCTCGATAATTCGAAGTTGGAGGGACCAATGAAAAACTTCGAATTATCAAGAGGGTAGGAAAAAAACTCCCAAAATACTCGAAGAGAATTTTTTTCGAACACATTTAAATTTGAAACTATGTAATAAAATAACAATTGTACATGTGTATAAAATTATTTTAAAGTATTTTTAAAAGTACATTTTATGTAGTATAAATATTACACAGAAGTTTAAAGTCCTGTATTAAAAGAACACATTAAAACAAAACTATTAAAAGAATATATACTGTACAAAATAAATTTTTTTTTTTGAGGAAAAAATCTGTTAACTTTTTTTGTTTTATGGCATTCAATATGACTTTGTCAATGGATTTTTCTTGGATAAATGAAGCTTGAAAAATGTCCGCATCAACATTATTTTCAAGGAAAAAGTTGTGTAGTTTGCTTAGTGATACCTCAGCTTCTGTCAGAGTTATGGGAGTCAACTAAAATGGTCATCAAAGGGACTACGTTACAGGGGAGATAAGTAGAGACAATACAACACAAAATATGTAAGGTCCAACCTGTTTGCTACAGGACTCTACATGATAGTGAGTGTGTGAATTGTCGAGAGTTTTATAAGATCACTTCGAATTATTGCGTGTTGTTGTCTAACCAGTCACAGATTTTACTTCGAAATATTGAGTGTACCAAAACGTAATGTTTTGGTTCGAAATATCAAGAGTTTTTCTAGGGGCTGAGCACATACTTCGAATTCGCGAGAGGTTCGTAATATCGAAGGTTTGAATTATCGAAAGTCGACTGTATTTGCAACGTTCTTTATTTCCTTATAGAGAGATTCTGAAAGAATTGCAAGATTAAAACAGACAGGTAATTGCAACTAAGCCAGTTAACTTTTGTAATGATGGAGACATAACTAGTGAAGAGCAGTTTTAACCAACTTAGAAAAAACAAAATAGATAAGCTGCAAATTCTGTTGTTGCTTATGCCACCTGATCGACAGTAACATCAGATCAAGCTCTACGAAATCCAACGCGGCGAAAGGCTAGAATTTTACGCCTGTCGTTAGGTTAAGCTTTTGAGCCCTCATGATGGTGACTGTGCGATTTTGCTCGGTACAACACGATAGATGGCGACACCATTCGGATCCACTAATTTAACTAGCACGTTCTCCGTACATACTCGGCGGGTATTTGGTGGCATCGGGCATCGAACCCAGGCCTTCCCGTCTGGAGTCCAATGGTCTAACCACTAGGCTACCCAAGACCATTCTGTTGAGAGTGATGATAAAAAGTAATTTTATGATCCTAATAAGACCCGATTCTATTTATTTAATAATAATTATTATTGTTATTGGCTAAATTTGTTGGTGTATTTTTAATTTTTGCATTTCATATTTTTACTTTTAATTAAAAACTTGAAGTTAACTTGCGCTTTATCATCTGTATGCTTTAATGGAACGAAAAATTTCAGCTATCATACATTTTTACACCTTAAGGTTTGATTTCGATAAAACATGGTACACATTGCCTTGATTTATATTATTTCAAAGTTTCGTATAACATAGTTTCGGTACAACACGATGCATATTACCCTGATTTACATTATGCACATACATCGTTAATTGAATAAATAAATAAAATAATTTAAATACAGAAATAAAAAAGTATCGTATTACACGGTTCGATTGAGCACGGCACGAATTAATTGTGTGATACGTGGGATACCTGTACTTATGAGGACTGTAGGAACTAGAGTCGTAAAACAGAAATGTTGAAAGTAGTCAGTTTTCTTCTCAATTTTGTCTGAAGGTCATCGTGTGAAATAACGGGCTTGGCCACCATAGCCGAGTGGCAATGGTGATGAATTCCTGATCGGCGTTGTTGAGTTTTAGGGTTTGAATCCTGGTGCAACTCAAGACCAGCCATATTATATCTGACTAGGTTCTCAGTGGCGTAAGTGAGAGTTGTATTATTGTTGCACAATAAAGCAACGCGAGGGCTATTGGCGAAGGCTCAAGGGAACCGAGCTCTCCTGAAAGAGGTTTAGAGCTACCAAACAGTCCCCCGGAAAACAACCACTCCCGCGTTCAATCTTTATTGAACAAAATCATAGTTTACATTTTATACAATAGCACATATTAAATTTGCATACAGTAAAACCTATTTTTGTGCGGTAGATATGAACCACATAAGAAACGCACAAAAAATATTTGAAAATTTCATAAATACAGTAGAATGTCGTTTATCCGAACGTTTATAATCCGGAGCGTCAAATATCCGAACCAAAGTCCAGATCCGTTTTCGAAGAGTGCAATGCTCAACATTTGTTTCCTGTGAGGCCAAAAGTGACGGGAAAACGCAAGGTGAGGGATATTTGGGGAATTTCAGCTGTGTGATTTGGTAAACATCTGCGTGGTTTAGGTTAGTTTGTTTTCAAGTAAGGAGGTGTATACGTGTCCCTTTTGTTGAGTTTTGTCGGTGTAGAAACCTGGATGGCATGCGATGCAGAAGACTGTGGATTTCAAGTGCTAAATGATGACGAGTTGTGACTTCCATACAAGAAGAATCCCACCCTGTCGACGATGAAACGGATGAAGACAACAACAACGGATGTAGCAAATGCTGACGCGTTTCTGCGTTAGAGACAGCTATGGAATGGTACGAACAACAATCAGAGTGCTGTCCTACTCAACTACTGCTGCTGAAGAGAATCGGAGACCTTGCAGTGAAAAAACGAAGGTGTACAATGGTATAGCGAAAAATAAGTGTTTATTTTCCACAATCAAAGAAAATTGCGACATTTTGCATCTATTTTACTTTTTCTTCAAGCACGTTTCCCGCACGTGATGATTTTCAATATTTGTATAGTGTCCAGTATCATATACTGCATAGATCGCATTCGGTTTTCGGTTATCCGAACAATCGCGCATTCGAACGGTGTCCGGTCCAACGACGTTCTACTGTACTTACATATAACAAAAAGTAAGAGGACATACGACAAAAAATTCTTTTTTATATGCGGTGGGGATGGATTGCATAAAAAAGATCGCACTTAGAAAATACGTCAGTTTTTACGAAATTTATGAGAAAGTACTCCGAACAAATTAAATAATTAAATTACACGTGGAATTTTTTTTAAAATATTTAATATCTCATTGTATATGTTAAAGTTAAAGTGTGTGTAATTCAGTTATTTCAAGAATAACTAGGTATTTCATGAAATAACTTGACAAGTAAGTTAAAGTATATAACAGATAAAAAAAAGTTCGATACTTTGCCTAGTTATTCTATGAAATAACCAATGATAGATCGTTAAAGTGAAAAATAAACAATTTCAAAGTTATTTTATAAACTAATTGATCCTAAATAGCTAAAACCCCTCGTAAAATACATTTTTTCCATGTTGTAGATGATTAATAGATAAAGAATAGGGAAAAGTAGATGATAAATTTTTTTTATTGCTCACAATGCTAACATTAGTTAAACAGAAAAGGAAAAAAAAAAGGATATGTTGCAGAAATAGAGATACATTTAAATATTATAAAAAAATACATGCTGGGAAGAAAAACTGTTGCTTTATAAAAGAAAAGCGTTAGCTTTTTCAGACAAAATTGGAAGAGAATATTAATTTAAATTTTGTGAAATATCTTTATATATATATTTTGCTTTTCATTATTTAGTAGAGCAAGGATTGCTGTGGTGACAACTCTCTCGGCTTGATCAATGTTGTTGGTTCCACGTTCTGTAATCTTTTTCCTGGACAACTCCAAGACCTCTAACTGCACATAATTCCACTATCTTTCAATCTTCAACTTACAACTAATTCGCAGACTTTATGTTAACTCCTACTTGCCAACACACCAACTCGCGAAACCAGAATTTATATAATATACTTCATTTACATAATCACGCTTCCTTACTCGGTGAAAGTTGGTTGAGATAAATATTTTCCTAAAAGAGTCGTGAAGGGATTAGTAGAGCCGCGTATAGATTCGTCACAAACTTGTCGACTTTTATATAAAGTGGTAATAAATGGAATTCAGAGCGTTTGATATTCACTAGTACACGGACTTTTTGAATAAGTAAATAACGTACGTACTACTACCAAATAAATTAACTATAATTAATGGGATTTTACCATATATATGTATGATTCCGAGTTAATACACGCACATTTTCTAATTTTTCATGATTTATTCTTTCTTTCTTCTAGCGAATATAATGGAATATCTGTTGGGTTTATAAAACAATTGTAAAAACAACCTTTAGAGATTCTAGCATATTTACTAGTGTTTCTCGAAGCTTGATATCTGTATATTTATAATTCATTATTTTGTAATTATTGTTCCTGGAGGGGAAACGTTTTTGGTTGAACGTGGATTCTTTGCGGTAAGTTCATTGCACACAAATCATTACGAATAAAAAAAAAATCGATTTTGAATTGATCGTGGATCATATCCAAATCAACGAAAATGGATATCTCTGCAAGAAAAAAATAGGGAAATTATACAATGAAAAAAGTAGGATAAACTTGAAGGAGAGAAATCTGAACAGTCTAGACACAGCCGAGATATTAGAAAGATAAGAAGGAGGGGAGAGAATACAAATGAAAGGAAACGCGCAGTACTTTCATGTAGCCATCATTGTCTTACGGAAATGTAAAACATATTCTTAGATGGAGATTAGAGATTGTTTCGTTTGATGCGTGTAATCGTGTAATGATCATGTTTCCATACACTTCAATATTTAGTAGCAAACTGTAAATGCGATCGACAACTGGGTCGTTGTTTGGCTTCGAGGCCACAGTAAATCGTTGAACTCCCTGAGTAGAACAGAAAGGCGATTGGGTGTTAAGAAAAAAAAACTTTTCAAAATGAGACGCTTTTTTAAAAGGAACCTGAGGCACCTTAGAGCTGTAGGTATTATCTTATTAAAACAGGACTATAAAACTCACCAACACATAGGAAATGTTATAAATTGACGAAAAAATTTTTTGTTTACTTTTATGGTTTATTGAGAATTTTTTTTATGAATTATGTTACAATAAAATATTTATTTGTGGAAATGTGACCCTAGAATGAGATTTAAAAAATGGTACTTAGCAGGGTTAATGTGAAGAGGTCTGCCCGGAAGATTTCTTTGCCAGACAAAATCCTATTAAACAAAAATTGCATTAAATAGAAGTATAAACTAAACTAAACTAAACTCAGTGGCGCAACAGCCCATGAGGAACAAGGCCTACTGTGCCCATCCCAGTATACGTGACCATTGGGCGCAGAGGTGCATGAGTAGATGTCCCAATCATGTGGTCAGTCTGAAGCGGAACCCCCAGTGTTAATTCTCCAAACAAGCTTGGTACTCATTTATCGACCCACTGAAGGGATGAAAGGCTGAGTCGACCTTGCCCAGCCCGAGGATAGAACCCCAGACTTGTGGTATGGAAGCGCAACACGCTACCACTCAGCCACTGGGCATTAGAAAACAGAAGTATATCCAAATGAAAATATGAGCACACATACGTACACATATCAGAAAAAATTCACCATACATACATGTGATGAATCCTCAGCCTTTATATGTCAGTTTAGGTAATCATCCAGCCCAGTACCCCTCTGCCAACCTCTCACATAACTATCGGGACTTGAACTTTGCACCCCTTTAAGCACGTGCATGGACTTCGTTTCCTGTTTCTTTGAAAGCCTGTGCAAGTGCTCTGGTCATAATTTGGAGTACAGAGAACGATGTATTCACACTCATATAATAAACTAAAATATATACGATAAATGCGGATGTGTTCCAATTTAATCTCCATTAGTTTCAAACACCCTGTGACGGGTGCTTACGCGTTTCACTAACCTTCTCAAATATTCTATATTTTATTTATTTCAACCAATCTCCACCGGGAGCCAAAAGTGTGATTTATGCGAATGAGATATTTTATATAAGTTCGGGTTTAGCGAGTTCGAAAATGAAATGAAAGGGGGAATGAAATGAAATGAAAGGGGAAATGAAATGAAGAGAAACGAATGAATTGAGAAAGTGCTTTTTCTAGTGTAAACGTAGACGTCGTGAGTAAAGTCTATTGTAAAGTGTAGATAAAATTAGTTCGGGAAAGAACTGAGAGATAGCTGAGACTGAAGCCGCCCATTAAAGGAATCCATCCAGATATTAAAGAAGCAGCTAGACGAACCTGCCATAACAAAAGGTATCAGGTTAGTTTTTTACTTACCCCAATTAAGTATAAGTGTGTAGCTATAATTGTACGCGTCGATCCGTCGTAGATTCAGATAAGATTCCGTCGTTCATGATTATTGAATCCTTCTCATTCTCCACTGTGTTTTATTGTTCTTAAAATTGAATAGTATTTGTGTAATCTCTTAATTAAGAAAAGTCAATAAATAAGATTGATTTGTGAAAATAAGTAGTAATTTATTATGAATTCAACACATCCAAATTCAGGTAATAACCGAAGGGGAGTTGATAATCTTAGAGGTAGCGATAGGCTACGACAACCCTTGTTAGAAACATTTCAGAACTGTTAGAAACAATAAACTGTAGTTTTAAAAAAACTAAAGAACACGCTTTTATACTGATTCGAACAAAAAAGTAAAAAAATAATTCTTGATATAAGAATAAAATGATGAACGAGAAAATTAATGTCATTGGGGTAAAAGCGTGGGATGCTTTGTACTACATTTTTACACTAACTCAGCATTTCGGAATAGAAGTTAGAAACTATAAAAATTGATATATTTATAGAACACCCCACGTTTTTACCCCCAACGACATTAATTTTCTAGTTCATCATTTTATTCTTATATCAAGAATTATTTTTTTTTTTACTTTTTTGTTCGAATCAGTATACAAGTGTGTTCTTTTTTTTTAAACTATATTTTTATTTCCATTTTCAAAGAAACTATATAATTGTTTATATCATGGTAAGAAATTGTTATCACACTCACAAACCCTTCCCTTTCTTACATAAAGAGAGAGAACCCTTTTTTTTTTGTTTGTTTTATTTCTCTTACCAAAGTGTATTCGTTTTGGGGGTTGCCCTTTAATCTTTTAGTCGCCAAATCTGAAAATGGTATGTGCAATAAATCGGTATATGGAATTGTCAATAAATCTAGATATCGTTATTCCTGATGTCCTGATAAGGACAATGGAACAAAATTATGAAATTATTGTATGGTCATCGGTCCTTGACAAGTGTGCAAAATTTTGAATTAATCTGACCTTTTAAAGTGGGTAAAAATCCAGTTCCAAGATTCCGTTACATACAAGTGAAACTTATAAAAGCGTATTAAAAAGTATACGTCACACATGCCAAAACTTTTGACCAACCTAACCCACACGGCACACGTAAGAGTTTACAGCTTGATATGTTACAACCCCACTTTAGCATAACAAACATTTGATTCCGTTTCAGTCGTCTAAAAGGTCTTACATAACACTGTAATGACTTTAACAGTAATTTTACGAAGAAACTCAGGTATTGTCCTCCTTTCTTGACTATGGTTCAAAATTACAAGGTCCGCCACCCTCAAATAACTGAATAGTGCGCGACGTTCATTTTCACTCACTCACTCGATAAGAATAATTTTCCTCAAAAGGCTATTCTATTCAATAAAAAAAAGTAGAAATGAAAACAACATTTATTAAATTTTGTTTATTATAGAAAAAGAATCAAGCTGAATAAAATTACGAAATACTGTACGAAATAAAAAAAAAGAAAAAAAGAAAAAGTGTTTTTCGAGCTTACACAAAATATAAAAACAATATTTTCAATTTACATGTTTTATTATTTTTTTCGCTGCTCATATATCCCAAATGTGACATTTAGGGTAATAGATTTACGACATTTTGGTAAGTCTAATAAATAAGGGGGGGGAAAAAAAGCGATTTTCAAAATTTTCAGTGCAATGTACTAGAACATATTTTATTTATTTATAAATTATTATTATTATTTTGTTTTCTACTTAGCTAGGCGAAAGGCAACCTTTTTTAGGATATAGTAATCGAAAAATATTTTTTCCTGCTTATCCTAATAGATAATTAAAAGGTTAGTATTATATGAAATAAAAATAACTTTCTGCTGCGAAAAACTGCAATAAATCGTAAGATTAAGGTATATCCGACTATGGCGACAAGTTCTTTTTTAAAAAAAATTGGAGATATGGAGATATTTTTGTGGTTTTTAGATTTGTTTTGTACATTTTAAGAAAAATATGCTAAAACTCTCTCTAAGAAAATAAAAAGAAATTATTATTACTAAAATGAGAAAAAAATTGGTAAAAATTTAAAAAAAAACACACACCATAAACGGGGTTTATTTTGTACCAAAAGTTTATGAACAAATTTTCAATTTTTCAATTCTGATGTATTGCTATGTTATTTATTTTTGAAATGAGCTTCAGGATAAGAGATCTTTTAATTTTTACAAAAACTATAGAGCCCTTTTTCTTAGTTATTATATGAAATTGCTTAAAAAACAGTGATTATATTCACATAAAGGACTGTAAATTTTGTAATAAAACAGTGATTGATAAATCTGAAGGTTAAAACACTTCTACTATTATACAGAATATACACAAAAAATTTCAGTTAATTCTTTTCAAAACTTTTTTTGAGCAATCGCTGTCCCCGTTTGAGCATTTTCAAAAAAACATATTTCGAGTAAAACGCGTTTTAAAGTACGACACCTTACTTAAAGTAACGGCATCTGCTTTTACTAAAACACTTGTAGTTTTTGTTCTAGGGAACAAAAAATAATAAACTTGGTATTTTTATAAAGCTAATAAGATGGCCTATAAAATAAAATCATAAAACAAAGTTGTCAATTTGTGGCAAAATTCACAATTTTAGGGTAGTCGAATACCTTAAAGAAGGTAATATTAAATATTAATATTAAAGACCGCGCATTGTTTATATTTTATGGAACAAAATTCATTTGAAGATACAGCACGAGATGTACTAAAAGACTAACGAAACTATAACTTATTATATATATTTCTTCAAAAAGTTATGATGATACGTATTTACTATGTATATATTTTTGTTGTTGATAAGGAGAAATTTTTTAAAATAGACAAAAGATATCGGGACGTGATAAAATATTAAGTAAGCACGCACTCAGTAAAGCACGCACGTGTCAACATTATCAATGTTTTGGGTCAAAGTGAACGCGGTACGCGATATATCAGTCATGTTACGAAGCTAAAAATGCGATAGGAAAATCATTTCATCACTGGAATATAAGTGAATGGTGCCAGACGTACTACCAGACTCTCTTTGTTATTGACGTGTATCAATGCAGGAATTCCAAAGTAATATAGATAAATAATATATGAGCACGAACATTTATCGTATTAATACTATATATCTGTATTTACATATCCATTTTAAGATAGAATTTAAAATCTATCATTTGTTTTCGATTTCATGCGGTTAACTTTATTCTAATTAATATCTTTGCGTCAAAACATCGTGCCATATATGGAATGAAAAAGTCGTAATGTTATATCTGTATGGAGCAAATAAAAAAAAATACTTTCATTCCAATGTGCAATATTGGGGTAATAGGTTATAATAGTTCTCCCATGACGACATAGTAAAATTTTCACAATTATTGCGTTAAAAAAATATAAATCAATACCTGTGTGTTTAAGGTTAGTATCGCACTGTCGATTTCATCTTCACTATTGAATAAATTTACCTCATTGTAGTTCTAGATTTGAAATTTAAACACTGATGTACCACATATTAAAAACTTGAAGCTAGTTTAAAAAAAAAAAAAAAAAAAAAATTTTTGCTTTAATTAGCAGTTGGAATCGTATCTATTTCACGTATGATCTCTTATGTTTCAACTTCAATTAATAAATTAAAATTTTTGCAGAAAGCTGAGGTTTTTTTTAAAAAAAAAAACGCAAGTCATCGAATTTTGGGAAGAGGGAAATCCGAAGGTCTGGACGTAAAATATTCAGAAACTTCGACATAATGATGAAAAGAGTAATGCACTGGTTTAAAATTCAGTTTTATCTCAGCCCACTCAATGCCAACTGCGAGATTTCTCGTAGTAAGTGTGTGTACTAAAACTGCCGGCCACGAGTATGTGCTGCAATTTTACATTGATTACATATCAGGAATTATGAGAAAGGATGAAGAAAAATTTGCATTGTGCAAAAACATATTAATATAATCAATTTTTTAAATTAAATTTATAACTTAGACCAAGAGGTGGGCAGACTTTTCCAGGGTAAGGAATACTTCAAATTTTTTCAAGGTGTCGCGGTACATCCAGTAACGTAGGTATAGTGAGCTAAAAGAAAGTCTACAATACAGTTGGACCTCCTTTTTACGAACCTCTATCTTGCGAATTTCTCTATTTAGCGAAATTTTTTCTGTAACCAAGAATATTTTACGATTTTCTTCGTATAAAATAACCTCCAAATAGCTAAATGTAATTTCTATTTAACGAAATTTTCTCTTGTGATTCGATTTTTCCCCTCCGTATATTTAAAATATTTCTGGACCTTCATATAATGAAATGGTTATTAGGTTTTAGTGATGGTGGTCACCCCAAAATGTCTTGGAGGTCCACTGGTAGATCGCGACCGACTTAATGCCCACTCTGGACTTAGACCATTAGATTATAAAATAGTATTTATATATGTATTTGAATGTTTTCTTAAGTTACAAATATTTTTATGGTTGTTGCTGTGTATGAAGATCTTTAAAGCAAAGATCAACGCAAAGTGCTGAGTACACACTGGAAAAAAATGCCTAATCTCCCTGTGATGGATCTATACGCGGTTCTACTAATCCCTTCATGACACTTTTAGAAAAATATTTATTTCAACCAACTTTCGCCGAGTAAGAAAACGTGATTATGCAAATGAAGTATATTATATAAATTCTGTTTTCGCGAGTTTGAGGTTTTGGCAAGCTGGAGTTAGCAAAGAATTGGCGAGTTAGTTTGTTAGTTGAAGATTGAAGGATCGTGGAATTATTAAGAGATTTTGGAGTTTGTCCACGAAAAAGATTACGGAGAGTGGAACCAACGACAGTGATTAAATCCAGATAAAGATCTCCAGCAAGGTTCAAGTGTAGGATCCACTTAATAAAAGTACAGGTATCGTGAATCTTGTTTAATTAGACGTTAGCTTATTAGTGTGCGATGTAGTTTATATTGAGCGTATTTAAGCTATCGTGGATTCAGTTGAGCGTCCGTAGTATTATCCCCGTGCGATTGAATCTCACCTCCGCGCTCTACTATTTGATTATTTATCTTAATTAGATTGTTATTGTGTCTGATTGATATTTTGGTAACAATAAAATAGTTAGTGTGAAATCATGTCTGTTCATTATTCAGTTTCTCCTACCCACCTAGCCGGGTTTACAGGTAGACAAGGGGGTTCAGATGGAAGCAGGAATCGTCTGGTATTACATCCTTACGTTTTTGTTTTTGTTTTGTACACATTCGACATGGCTTTGTAGGCATCCTTTTCTTTTCTGTGGGAGGAGAAGATGTTCTAAGTAATGAAAATCACAGTTGTATTATAGTTGCTGCTGCCGTCATCAAGTAAATGCATAATAACTGATTCCCTAAATTGAAACATCCACATCTTTTTATTCTCTAGATTTCTTTGGTTTAGAATTTCGCATTCTGCGAAAAGATACCGAAGTAGTGTAATGCAATCTTTTTGTACCAAAAGATGGTTTTCCTGAGGAATGCGTAGTTGCACATACATTGGTCAGAGCGATCAACACCCGTCATTCCCAAAGTATAATCTCTGATAATATCTGGTTTAGTCGAAATTTTGTAATTCTTATTCTTTATCGCCTTTATGCATGTTGGATATAGTTAGCACATCTCTACACGAAAAGAAAATCCTTTTGTATATGAAGATTTTTATGGGAGGGGGAAAAACACTACGATATAACTCGTCAGTGGCACTCAACACAGGAATCTTATTCAGTAACGCCAGGCTACGAGTTATCTCGAAGTGTTTTTCTTTCAATAAAAAATACAGTAAATGTCATTATAATATTGAATTAGTAACTGAAGAATACTATATTTTGCAACATGTAATGTTGCTCTCTTCAAAATAAAACCTTGGCATCCGAGGTAAAACGCTCTAAAATTGACCGACAAATGATTAAAAATGATTAAATTTCCAGAACAAAGCATTTATTCAATTCCTATTATTAGTTCACACTCTCCCTATGTATAAATCATGTTTATATAAATATTCAATCGTTAATAAAATACTTTTTATTCACCTACTCAAGTTCAAACACATTTTTTAAAGTTTGTAGTGGATGCACTTGATGTTAATACAATTTTTTCAAATATTAATCCATTAATTAAATTAAAAAATCGAATAAATAGTAATAAAAAAATAATAGTCCAGCAGCATATACAGAAAGGAAAACCGTTCGTTGTGTCCCTGTAGCGCAATGGATAGCGTTGAAATTCTAATCCAAAGGTCGTGGGTTCGAATCTCAAATGGGATGGACCAATTTCTGAGAATGTGATTTTTTTACTATACCATTTTATCGGAACAATTAAATTTAATTAATAAATAAATAGTAACAAACACAAATAATAGTCTAACACCATATATAGAAAGGAAAATGAAAGATTGCAAGGAAAATTGCTATCTATTTTGCCCCTTAATAATGTGATTCTGTCATATGTAGATACATATGTATATTAGTTGTAATTATTTACAAGGTAAACAAAAAAGTTATTGCCGTTTGCGCGTTTCCATTGAAAGAAGTGAGAATAAGTATGCAAATTCGTGTATGACGGGATTGAGAAACCGTGAGTCGAGAGTAGGAATATCAGTTGTTATAAACGCAGGTCCACTGCTCACATTCATCAATCGGAACTCGTACAGTAGCGAAGCGAAATGGACGAAGGAGCTCGTTCGGGGGTTGATTACTTTGCGACTTCAAAGTGGGTTTATCAGCCGCTGCATCAAGTCGCCGAATATGTCAAGCGTTTGGGGATAGTGCTGTCAATGAACATTACATTGGTTTCAAAAGTTCAGGTCGGGAGGTTTGTCCCCCTGTGATAAAACTCAAACAGGATGACCACAAGCCTCGGATGACGAAGCCCTACAGGGGGCCATTGAGGAGGACAGAAGTCAAACGTAAAGTGAACTTGCCAGACAATTCAACACTTCCAGTGAAACGGTTAGACTTCATCTGCACCGCTTAGGTAAGACGTACAGGCTGAGCAAGTGGGTTCCTGACACGCTATTGGAAGTCCATAAGCAACAACGAGTGGCAGCCTGTTTATCGTTGCTTTCTCGCCACCGTCGAGTATCCATATTTAATCGGGTGCTGACCAGTGACGAGAAGTGGGTCCTGTATGACACACCCAAACGTTCCAATCATTGGTTGTCCCACACAGTGAAAGACCACCTATGCACCAATGCAAGATTATGCTTTGTCTGGTGGACTTGTCGTCAAGTGGTTCACTATGAGTTGCTACCAACGGGCCAAACGGTCACTGCGGACCTGTATTCGGAGCAATTGGAACGTGTAAAACAGACATTGCATCAGAAGGAGCCCGCACTGGTTAATCGAAATTATTGTATGATAACGCGAGGCCGCAAGTCGCGCGGGGAGCCAGGAATACGATACAGCGTCTTGTTTGGGAGACTTTGTACCAACTTCCATACTCACCTGACCTTGCACCATCAGATTACCACCTCTTCCATTCCCTGGACAATCATCTTCGTGGTAAATCCTTCACCAATGAAGCAGACGTGCGCCAAGCTCTCATGGACTTCTTTGCGTCCCACACCCCCGAGTTTTACCGCAAGGGGATTGAACAACTAGAGACACTTTGGCAGAAGGTGCTGAATGCCGATGGTGATTACTTCGAGGACTAAACAATAGGCTACGCTGTTTGCATGCCATGTTCTTTTGGGTCATCAAAAACGGCAAGAACTTTTTTGTTTACCTTGTAATAAAAAGTAACTGAAATAAATTTTTCTTCGTAGACCTAAGTAGGAATTGACTTAATTTTTTTTTAATATTACTTATTTATTAATATGATATTACGTGGCTCTGGAAATGCTTGCAAAGAATATATACATAAAATATTTCATTGAGAGAAAATCTTTTATATTTTATTTCTAGGTGACTCATCTGATGCAATGCAAACATTTATTTAAGATTTTTATTGCATTTTATTTAGAGATCAAACATATGGAATTTTAATATGTAATTGAGTGATAAATTTTACAGTAAAAATGTGTTGTATGTAATCATATGCTACAAGTAATCCATACAATAAAGAGGGGTTGAATTGATGTAATTATTTAAATGTTGAATAAACACGTAAAAAAAAACTAATTGATTAATTGAAAGTTATGCAATAGTTTTCATGTTTAATTAAAATTATGCATTAGAGAATTAATTTTTGACTACCCTCCCCACTCACACATACACACACGTCTGTAAGATATATTCTGCAGTAAAACTTTATAGGAATATATTAAAAATCAAATTCTTTCTCTTATGAAGCATGAAGAGTTTGAATTTCACACATGTGTCACGATTGCTACAGATTCTAATTGTTATCTAATACCCGTATTATGGCGACAAAACTTAACTAGACCTCAGTGCATTTACATAAATCCGCACTTAAAATTTCTAATCATATCACATATATCATATAAACATATTTACTTGTTGATCATTTATAATGTTATTCAGAATTTTCATCTCCAATACACTTTTATTTACTTCTCTAATAACAAGCATTTTGTACCTTAACCAGAAAAGTGTTGCAACATGTTTTTCAATTCATTGCAAGTTCTGAAAATGTAAATTCGACTTTGAAACGCATTTAAATTTCCTGATAGTCAAATAGTTAGATTACTTGTCAACAGGAAAATTTATTTAAAATTCCGGGTGGAACACGTGGCATATCAAAAACATAAGCCGCTTGCGCATTTCAACAATGATCTCGAACACGATTGGCTATGTCATGCACAAATTATTTTCCACATCGCAAAACGACGAGCGTAACTTGGATTCTTGCCAATTCCTTTTTGTTTGGATTCAACGAAATGTTACTAACGTATGAATTTAGGTAAAATTAATGACGTAGGTCAAAGTGAATATTCTTTTACTAGTAGTTTCAAAGAAAATTTAGTAAATGAAATTAAAAATAAATTAATCATTTTATAGATACACCAGTAGCACTCACAGGAATTTTTCAAGGGGGGGGGGGTCCAGGGTTGAAAGTCCACTATTCTCGTATCATGCTCCAATACGCCGCCCAACATATTCTTCTGATTTTGTTCATTTTGGGAATGTGACGTTTGAGACAAACAAAGGTAGCGTGATTGATTAAATAAAAATTGCGTTTAATTAAGTCAGAGCTGTTATTTACAGATTTACATTAATTTACAACTTAGTACAATTAGATTATTTTAGAGTCCCAATTTCTATTGCTTTGTGAGGGAGGAGTCTTGTGGTGACCGTCCACTGCGAAGTTTCCGCTGGAACTCCTTTGCTCTCTCGCCCCTCTCGTCGGCGTCTTTTCTTCTCTTTACATCCGGCCAAAGGTTACCGGGGCGATCCAAGACACAACCGCACAATATATTTAAAATTGCAGGTGTCCTGCACATGTGGCGATCAATTCTCCTAAAGAAGCACATCCAGCTGTGGGGCGGAAAATCACCGATGTTGCAGAACTCAAAGATGTTACAGGGAACTAAAAACAGTAAAAAATTAATTAATAAAATTATTTATTACTAACAAATACTTAATTAAATTTTACGTACTATATACACAGGTTTATAAAAATCGAAAAAAAATCAAGGGCTTTGAGGGAGGGGGGGGGGGGTCTGGACCCGAGGAGTTGTGTGCGCCATTGGTTGTTACTGACATTTGAAATGAAACACGGAAGAGTAGTGATGTGAATAATAAATAGAAAGTTTGCAACACTTAAATGTATTCTGTTTTCAGTGTTTAATTTTTGAAGTTTAATTATTAGAAGTATTCTGAGTATTGTGAAATTAAAACCTGTAATTTTTTTTACTTAAGTGTAATGTAATTGCTCCATGCCACCCAGAAGTATAGATTTATTTAAGTTACTGTTTAATCTTTAAAGCCATTAATCTGCAGATTAACTGATCTGTGCTCCTTTAAAGTGCGGAATCAAGAGTTTTCCTTATTTTAACAAGGCAATCTTAACATTAGTGGTTTCAGTATCGTTAAAGATCATAAATTTGCTTCTCTCATTTTTTCCCCTCAATTTCGATTAAATATTTTGACCCATCCCAGAATTATTTATCATAAACATTTAGAAACAGAGTGGCAGAAACAGTAAATGTATTCGATAAAAGACTCATCGAATTCATAATAAATTTACTTACGCGACGACCAGAATCTTTTGGAAACAAATTAAATATTAAAAATTCCAGTATCGCAAAGTATAGCTGCCCACAGTACAGATTCAATTGATTGATGATTGATTCAATCAACTAATGTGTTGATTGTTTGTTTGTATTAACCTGATTCTTTAAATATCGAAATATATATAAACACTAGCTGACCCGGCCCGGCGTTGCACGGGCTTTTATCGAGGGTATAACTTATCCCATGTTAAATTTACTCCTTTCTTTCTGACGCCAGCACTTTTGTGTGGGTGTGACGCGTACGATGTGAGTGCATGGCCCGTGAGTGCGTGTTGGTTTTCTCGTTTAACATTTTCCCTTCTCTTCCCAAAATCAGCACTTCCAATATTATTCTCGAATTACTTTACTTCTTTGTTTCTCTCCTCTCCGCTTAGCCCGGCGTTGCACGGGCTTTTACCAGTGAATAACTTATAATCCCCATGGGAATTTCCTGTTTCCCTCAGGACGATAGCACTTATGTGTGTATATGCGCGATGTGAGGGATTTCTTTAACTATGACATTAAAACTCCCTTTTTCGAAATTTGTTCTTGCGTTGGTGTGGTGTGGTACTTAGGAGAGGTGGGTAAAAGCTTAGGTGTCGTCCTCGTCACTTGACCATGGTTGAAAATTTCGAGGTCGTCGCCTAAAACCCTCGAATAGGCGAACAGTGCGAATTTATAAATCACTCACTCACTTTTCAATTCTTTCGTTGCAATTTTTAGTCCCCGGAAACGAAAATGTAGCCTTTTTAAAAATAGTTGTATGTTGAAAAAAACAGAAAAGTAGAAATTTTCAATTACAAAATTTTACTACTATTTTAAATCTTGAAGTAAAATTGTGAGGATATTTTGAAATGTTCGACACACGGAAAAAAGTTTCATGCAATTATCTTTATAAAAGAAGAAATTATTAAATGATTGTTTTAAGTATTTTGAGTGTTTTGTTAAAATTTGTTCAAAAAGTTTTTGGCTTTTACAAGCTTTTATTAACTTACAATGTATGATGTATGTAATTTTGTCGGGTGGAATCTTGCCAACTCAATTTTCGAAGCTGATATCTTCACTCCATGAGCTGAAATTTTGTATACACGTTAGTTTGGATGACAATGCATGTTAGACAATTATATTCCGATATTGCAATTAATTAAAAAGATATTAATAAAAACATTAAATTAGTTTGGCGCCAACTTCGATATATCTGCATTGTTGTAATAATGTTATTGTACAACAATGACAAAAGTTGGCGTCGAAAAATTGGTTTTCAGCCAAACTGGAATTTCATAACGTTGCGCTACTGACTGTATTAATTAACTTTGTCTAAAAAAATAAATTACATTTCTACAACGTAAAAATAATCTAATTTCTACAACGTATGCAATTTTTTTACAAATTTCTATCTATTTTCTTGGATTTAAATTCAAAACAAAAAAGTAGAGCTATTTTCAAGTAGATTGGTACATTGTATACCTTTCTCAACGCTGCCAAGTCAAACTGAGATGGAGTAGAAGAAATTCTTTAAAAAATTTATCTAACTTTAATCTATGAAACTCAGACAAAAAATAATTACAGGAATCGGAAAGATCATTTTTTTATGTATCTTACCCATCAAAAAGGAATCCGCTAGAAAACATAAGAAAAAAATATTATCTAGAAAATGCAACGTATTTTCGATTAAAAAAATAATTTTATAATAAAATGAATAATTTTTAAAGAAATTTTCTAATTTTAAGCCTACAAGTAATTAAATATACCTCATTTTATCACCAGTAATCTAAACACACACTACGACATGTGTCCTTAAATTTAATTACAATTAGAATCTGTTAATTTTATTTGAGTTTTTTTGTTTGAAAAATTACGGCAATTTTGTTTCTCTAGATGAGTTAGGCACATTGTAAAACCAGCTCAAGGTCTTTATATTCATAAAATGTGCCAAAAGAGAATAATTTGCAAAATGACCTAAATATTTTAAAAATAAGGAGAGAAAAAATCGAATCTTAGAAGAAACATTTCGTTAAATAGAAAATGCACTTCGCTATTTGGAGTTGTTTTACGAAGAAAAGAGTAATATGTGCTTGGTTCCAGGAAAAAGTTCTTAAAATAGAGAAATTCCCAAAATAGAAGTTCGTTACATGGAGATCTAACTGTATAAAAATAATGCGATGGTTAATTATTTTTTCAAAATCAAGTTTCTAAAAGATGACCGAGCAATTAAAAAAATAGATTCTTACGTAGAAGATATTCAATGTCCAGCAAAAAATTATCATTATTTGATAAAACTTTCTTTTTTGATTACAACATGCGTTTTGAATCTTAAGCATTTTATTGATTAATACAAATATTTAAATGCCTTTTGAAGTTTTTTAATAAATAACTAAATTTTTCTTCTAATATGTTAGAGAAAAATATATCCCTTATCTTCAAAATATTTCAAATAAATATTATATTCTTAAAGTTTTTTCAAAAATAGTCAAAATTTTAATTAAACATTTAATAACTTTGTCATGTATGAAGATAATCTCACTAAACTTTTTTTTCGTGTGTAGAACAATGTTACCCAAGATCTGCACGAAGATTGAAAAAATTGCTTAAAAATTACGAATTTAAAAACATTGTGTTTTTAGTCTAATACCCTTTTTGTCAGAATTAATTCAGCTAAACCAGGGATGGCGAACCAGCGTTCAATGAGTTGAACAGGCTGAGAAACCTGTCCAGTGATAACTAAAAAGTAAAAAATAAACTAAAAGTAAAAAACTTTTTTAAGAACAAGATTTATTTAAACGCGCTAAAAAGAATAAAATAAACTTTTCCTTTAAAACTTTTTTTACTATCAACTTATAACGTCATTACACAATTTATATGACATAAAAGCTTGTCGCCAGATTTAAGTACTCGTATTTACTTAGTTTGAATTTTTACAAATTAAAATCAATCAGGTCAAGTTATTTATTTTACTTGTTTATCTACACAGGTAAATCTCGCGACAAGCTTTTGTATCATATAAATTGTGTAATGACGTTATAAGTTGATAGTAAAAAAAATTTTAAAGGAAAGTTTATTTTATTCTTTTTAGCGCGTTTAAATGAAAGCTTGTCTTAAAAAAGTTTTTTTACTTTTAGTTTATTATTTTTTCAATCACTGATTCTAAAAGTTTTAAAAATCATTTTTATTTAAACGCAGCGATTTTGATTCATTTTAGAAAAAAAAATCATAAAATATGCAAAATATAATTGTTTTGTAAAAAAAAAAAAATTAAATTCTTAAATAAAAAGACAGTTTTCGGCATTTTATTTTTTTAATCACTGTTTCTAAATGGTCAATGACCTTTTTAAAAATCATTTTCATTTAAATTCATCTATATTTATTCATTTTAGAAGAAATCATAAAATACAAAACAAAATTAATTAATTATTTTATACTAATATTGATTAAAAATATTCATTTAGCAATTAATTGTGACATGCCAATTTAGTGATTTTTGATATATTAATAACACGCAATTAATAATGAAGAATTTTATTTGAACATAGCTGTTATTTTTTTCTAAGGAAGTTATGCTTATTTAACTGAATAATTCTAAAAAAAAATTT
>BMAO01011551.1:0-16460 GCA_019973975.1 Trichonephila clavata | reverse complement strand
ATTGCAGCGATATGGTAGCTGCTAGGTATGACAACAACGGATGTCGGAAAAGGTAGTATACCGTCGCGAAGGGTCAGGGCATCCCATGAACAGAAATAGGCGCGATGATTGCGCGATCATTACAGCGGTGACGTTTCTCAACAACGTCGCTAGAATCAATTCGACGCCATTGAACACCTTCCATAACATCCAGTGGTGTCATGGGAGACCATTCGGAGGAAGATGACCGACGCAGGTAAGAGAAACTGACGATCATTAAGACGACTACCACTGACCCATTACATGCAGTGCCTATTGAATTTTTTCCAACATCAGTCGAGCTGAAGAGTCACCAACTGGAGGCGTGTGATCCTCAATGAGGAATCCTGATTCAGTCTCAATGCTGATGAAAGCGTGTAAGCTTGTGGAGGCGGCAAGGCTACCGGTCCCATCCGGTATTTGTTTTTAAGAGGAATGCGGTGATTACACAAGACGCGACAGGGAGGGGAGCGTTTTGTTGGAACACTTCATCATCTCTAGTCATCTTCAAGAAGTTTGATGGCATGCAGTTACTTAGACGAAATTTAAATGCCAGTTGTACTGTCTATGCTATCATATTTCCAACTGTCATTTATTTGCAAGACAAAGCTCACCCGCAAACTTCGTGACTCTCCAACACTATCATCAAGGATATGACGATTTCCATGGCCTGCCAGTCGCAATACAGCTCTTCTGAAAACGTATTTTGAGGCAACTGAGCCCGTCCCAGATTACTCAGGAATTTTTTGCATAGCTGCAAAAAATATGGCATGACTTCTGCAGGATGTCATAGGTAACTCATCGATTCGTTGCAACGCCAGGTTTTGGCTTGTATAGCTAATAGAGGTGGATTTACTAACTACATATTGTAATTTTTTCAAGCCATATCTTCTGAATAAAACAACCTGTTCTCTAAATTTGTAATCATTTGCTTCTCTTCATACACTACATGCATGTCAAGTTTTTGTGATAGTTCGCTAACTTCTGGGTGCAATATATTTTTTGTGAAGAGTGTATATATTTTATTTTCGTAGACTATATAAACAAATAATATAATTAAAGCATTTCATTTACTTCATCTTGATTTACAGAAACTACAGTTTATTTACAAAGTCATTATAAGTTTTTTTAAAGTACAGTTTCTTTTTTTAAACTAAATATTATCTTTTAAGTTTGAGCATTAGGTTCGAGTCCCATTTCTAGTGAAAGCATTAAAAGTTGTGGTACCAAGAACAATTTTGTCAAGGCACAACTTCCTCACCTCAGTATGATGTAGAAGTTAGAGAGTGTGGTGTCCGCTGTGGTGTTGTCTACGGCACTTAAAAGTGGTTTAAATTATGCGTCTTCAACCCATATACCATATTTGTGCTTCTTCAGGTTGAAAAAAGGCAAATTCGCATTTTAGTCAAATCTTCTTAACTTGCGTCCTTTTCTTTGATTTAGAAACCTTCAAACTAGTTTTATCACAAATTTAAAATAAAATAGGAATGCATTTTATTCTCCAATAATTGCACGGAATTGAACTCATAAAACTTCAGAAGCGGTACTATTTTAAATGAAGTTTTGTTTTAAATGGATACCTCAAATTAGTTGACACAAACTTGGTAGTGTTAACTTTTTATTTAGAGTAAAAAAGCTGTGAAATGTGAATAAAACTAACTTTACTTCTTTGAAAAATGATAGCAGAAGGATTTACCAACAGTGTTGACCAGGATTTTTTTTTTTTACATTAGTTTTCTCAGAAATATACGATCTAATTTAGATTTGATGTGTTATTTTCTGTGACACGAAATGGAAGAAAAACTTAATAATTCCGAAAGAAGATTGGGTATTCGGACAAAATTTACCAGATCTAGTCAAAAATTTAATAAAAATGAAACTTGCACAAATTTCGAAAAAAATGTTGGTTTTTGTTATTGGCACCAGATGCATATTTGATAAAGCTGCACTAACACTCGTTAATTAATGCAAAATCTTGTTCATTTTATCTAAAAAAAATTTGAAAATGCAAGAACAGCAGAAACGAGAATAATGGAATGATAAAAAGAAAGGTAGGAGATCGAAAAGTACCTCCAGGGTATCTTTGGGTTGCGTCACCCTTATTTACCACAGACAGAAAAAGCCATAAGATAAAAAAAATAACTCAAGCATATAAGTGTCATAAGTTCCTTACTTATCTGAATGGTGCAGGTCACCAAGGGATAAAAGTTTTTCAATCGCATTCTTTCCAAATTTTTGAGTCTCATTTAAACTTTTTTAATACAGTAGAACGTCGTTTATCCGAACGTTTATTATCCGGAACGCCAAATATCCGAACCAAAGTGATGTGCTCAACAGTTGATTCCTGTGGGGCCAAAAGAGTAACGGGAAAACCCAATGTGAGGGATATTTGGGGAATTTCAGCTGTGTGATTTGGTAAAAATCTGCGCGGAATATTAGGTCAGCTTGTTTCCAAGTGAGGGGGTGTATACGTGCTCTTCTGTTGAGTTTTGTTGATGTAGAAGACTGGATGGCATGCGATGCAGAGGACTGTGGATTTCAAATGCTAAATGACGACGAGATTGTGACTTCCGTGCAAGAAGAATCCGACCCAGTTGGCGATGAAATGGATGAAGACGAGAACAACAACAACGAAAGTAGCAAGGGTCCATCAAATGCTGACGCGTTTCTGCGTTAGCTATGGAGTGATACGAGCAACAATGAGAGTAATGTAAATCTTTTGAACATTTACAAAATAACGAAGATTAACAATCGCAATAATATCATTAATCCCTGATTTCAAAACAATTAAAATCTATGGATATTTTTATGCTTCGATTGTTTTCGATTTTATATGTTGTAATATCTTAGGATCCAAAAAAAAATTGTTTTTGAATTTCGGTTAAGAAAGCGTAGAAATAAGATTATGAACAACTGCTTAAAATTTGATAACTTAAATTTATATAATTGTAATTATATTAATAAATTAATTAAATTCATGTAATATATAACACAGGATAGTATGATACACACACATCAATTTTAGATATTTTATCCGTAGAGGCATATTACAACCTTTTATTTTCATTTTCCCGATTTAATATAAAAAAGTTAAATTTAATATGTAGTGATGAGACAGTAGGTTAATTAAAAGAAACATTTTAGCAATTTTGTTGTTCAGTTAGCGCACTAAAATGTCATCAGTAATTTTCATATTTAATTGTTATTTTTACTTAAGACAAAATTTAATAAGAGAGAACTAAAAATAAATAATATGAGACTTTCCTGTAATGTTCAACTCAAATAAAAATAAGTAAAAGAAAAAAGGATATTTTTCAAACGAAGGTTGTAAGGTAAAAATTAAGCAAATAGAAAATAATACAAAAAAAATACCCTTACGTTTAAACAAGAGTCTCTATTTCGTTTATTAAATGAGAGATAGAATCAACCTTTTTTAAAAATACTAATACCTACTTACTGTAATATTTTATTTCTATGGCTTTCATTACATGCATTAGCTAAATACATAAACAAAACTAAGTATTCTTAAGGCTCTTACAGTTTTTTAAATTGCAATTTATTTTTTGTGAACCATATAAGGCAAAGTGTTCCGTTTTAATAGTTTTTCTTGTGTTCTAGAGGGTCTTTTAAATTCTTTCAGATTTTTAAGTCTACGTTGTCATTAAAATAGTTTTTATCAGCTTTGAAATGTAGAAAATCAATTTTTGATAAAATATTTTGTTTATTTTAAGTTAGTTAATTGCATTTTTAATTAGCTTATATGTTAGTTTTTAATAATTAAAAATACAACAAAATTATGGAAGATAGCTTCTATAAGATATTACAAGGCTTTTTCAGAAAAGCTTCGAACACTAGTTGTGAATGACTGAAATGATATTATATCTGTAGGATGTAGTGTAAAACTGAAGGAAGCTTTTAGACATTGATAATGATAAGTAGTGAATACGTTAAACACAACGAGATTTTCAGTAAAATAATGCTGTGTGTGTGTGAGTTAGCTCAAAAATTTCTTAGAAAAATAATACAATTCTGAAAATATTATGATAATATATATAGCAAACTTGAAGAAATTAATAATATCAATTAGTATTCTTTATTTTATTATTACAATATACTTGTTTCATTATAATATTGATTAATTCTACCATTTCTATTTAAAAGAGGCATTCAGCATGATAACATTGTGTGGGTAGGCATTCAACATACAGCCTCCCCACACAAGCACTCGAGGACTACCCCCCAACGGTCTCTCTTCCAAATGTTAGTGATATGAAGCAGTGTCTATTTCCCACAAAGTCAACTGGCGCTGAGAATTGTTGCTCAGATTGACACCAATCTCATCAGTAAACAGAACGTGATTCCATTAATATAGTGTCCAATTTTTGTGTTCTTGCAGTCTCTGTAAAAAGTGCCACCAATGAACTGTCATTAGTGATATGCATCGTTCGCGATGACAGACGACGTTTGACCACAGTAAACCTTAATACCTGTCGTCCGTTTGCCGTACGTAGCTGCTGAGCGATGTTGTCCATATCTGGTTCCGGTCTATTTTCGCTTGAAGAGCGATATACTGGCCATCACTTGCCATTGTTTTCCTCGGCCGACCACCTCCAACATTTCTTCTAGCTTTATGTGTGTGTCATTTAAAAGGCTTTCCTAGCTCTTGAAACTACACTATTGTCAATTTCTTAACTCGTTAAATTACGTTTCTCTTCAAGCGTGCTGATCCTTCTACGAAGGTTAAAGGCAAGCTGATGGTTTCTTGAAGCCTTTATGAAAGTACTATTTTACTATCACTTGCAGGGAATGTTAGGAAATGCATTCGTCTTTTAAGATTACCAGCGTGCGTTACGTCCCCTTTGATAAGTCATAGTGTTGATATTTGTATATTCATCAGTTGTCTTTTCATTATACTAATGTATATATATATGTAATTATTTTTATAACCAAATAACTGGCTTCATTTGTAGGGATTTAATCATCAATTTTTGGTTAAGAAATCGTTTTGAAAAAATAATTATATGGTTTGAGAAAGAACTACTTTTGATTTTGCTTGTTTTCATCATTTGCTTCGTTTATAGTGCTACAATGTTTACAGTTTATGAAATGTAAGAAAGTGGAATAGAGGAAACGCGCATATATTAATAAAAAAGGAAAGCAAAAGCAAGTAATTGCCAATTAATCTACGCTCTTCAAGTTATTTAAAAAAAAGTCAAAAGAACTAAATTTAGTGATTGAAGTGAAGATTGATTGAACTTGAGTAACTTTTAAGACGACTTAGATTATTAAGCGATTTCGGAAGACCTCAGCATGTTAGAATTCACTCCTCTAAGAAAACGAAAGAAAATATACCGGAAATGAATTATGCATTAAAAGCGTGAGAAAGGAACTATTGAAACTTGAATTCCTGGAAGCGTTACTCTTTGAAAGATGCTGAAAGTTTGATTCCAGGAAAGAAGTTCGTCATAACTCATCCGTATTTTCCGAGAAATATAAATAGTTCTTGGAAAACTTGGAAGTTCATTTTGGAGGACTATTAACGGATTTGTATCATAAATTACTTTTAAAACTCTAAGTGTCAAATTGGTATTTAAAGAAAAACAAGCAATTTTCTTACTTTAATTTAAAAACAGTATAATCAATTCTAGTAAAGATTCACATTTATAACAGTAATGGTTTTCTCTTTGAAAAATACATATTTCTTGGTTCGTTTTTATAAAATAAGCGATTAATGTACAGTTTAATCTAAATCTTATACAGCCTAAATAAAAGATTTTAAGATTTATTATCTATGTGATGTATCATTTTGTTCATTAAATTTGTTGGATCATGAAGGTAGCACACAGCAAAGTCAAATTTTCATTACAGGTACACTATTCTAGGACATGTATATATAATAAATATAAATATATAATGTATCAAATAAATCGTTAGCATTTCAATGCTTTTGAACAACGAATGTAGGAGTAGCATCCTCTATACAATTAGCATAAACGGGGGATTATACAGCGGGTTTCTCATTTACAAGTCACATTCGAACGCTGTTTGTTTGAGTATAGGTCGTTGAATGCCTCGTGTAAGGAGAAGGAATTCCAATCAGCATGTATATAGGAATAAGATTGTGTCAAGATTGACTGCTTGTATTACTGTTATGCGAATATGAATGTGAGTGAGTATAAGTGTTTATTAACATCACACTATAAAGAAGTACGAGAATTATTGCCGATGGACTTCATAATTTTGAACAATGGTCAACTGGTGAAGACGACACCTGAGCTTGCACCCTCTTTACGAACTAGCACATCAATGGGAGGACATAGAGCCTCGACAGATTTAACTTGCTTCGGCCCTCTCTTCACGGTAGCTCTTTAGTCGCACTAGGACTCAGACTCATGAAACGCTGATCAAGAGTCCGTGATCATGACCACTAGGCTACGCCGGCCACTCAATGGCTTTAAAAAGACTATACAGCATGCTGTAACGTTATGGCACAAGATTGAAAATGTACGCTAAGCTAATTATTAAAGAATGCCTCGTTTGAGTCTGTCCGGAGTCTCTTCCTCCGTCCGCAGGGTTCAGTTACGGGAATCTCTCGTCGTAGTCTATCAGGAGTCTTCCTTTGTCAGCAGGCTTCTCTCTTGGGTATCTCTCGTAGGAGTCTGTCCGGAGTCTCTTCCTCCGTCCGCAGGGTTCAGTTACGGGAATCTCTCGTCGTAGTCTATCAGGAGTCTATCAGGAGTCTCCTTTGCTCCTTCCTTCGTCAGCAGGCTTCTCTCTTGGAAATCTCTCGTGGGAGTCTATCAGGAGTCTCCTCTTGGAGTCTTTTTCGAGTCCCCTCTTTTTCCGAAGTCCACTCTTTTAAACTCTAGGGGCGGGTTCACTCCACGCCCCTCATCAATCCCCACTGGCTGACCTCAGGGTTTTGCACCCGGCACCAACGGTCTTGCACGTCATCCATTCGTGCAGAGATGACAAAAGTCCGGTCCCTCTCAAAGGTTCTCGGCGACAAGGGTCCGGCTGACATCTGGCACTTCAAACACCTCGCCGCCGCCTGCAGAGACGCCAGCATTCAAGACGTACAATCACTGCCCATGAATAGAAAATAATGCAGCGATGCCTGGCCCATAGTGTCCGCCAGACACACCGTCGCCGATGGTCCAGCTGTCTGATACAACACAATACAACCAAAGCCACGTGTTCGCCGGCTGTGGATACGTTTATGAATAGAGGCGCTTTCTCCATTGTGACGACGTCACAATGCCATGTAAGATAGTGTAAGGCGAATAACAAAAGGAAAGGACAGACATCTCCGTTTAGTCTAAAATTTAGACTCTAAAGCGATATAGCAACCCCACACTATGAAACTTACCTTTAGGCAAGAAAATGGTTAATTTACAAAACGACTAGTGTCGTTAAGGCCTGTTTGGTGACATTCTTGCGCGGAAAGGTCAAATGGACTTGGTGTAGGCTTTCCTGCTCCAAGGGGATTTGAAACAACAACAACAGCGACTAGTGTCTACATTGATACAGCGATGTCATCAGTAACCCCTCGGACTAACAATGTGGTGACCATGGCACATAAATCTGCAAAAAGAATTATTGTGCCACTAGTGGTGCTTTAAGAGATTTTATCAAGGGCACAAGTTAAGCTCTACAATACCTTTTAAGATGATTCTCGATTTTAATACGGATATCCACACAATAATGTTGGATGTATTCTTGCATGGGAGATATCATAAGTAAAAATGTTTCTAGTATGCATTCGTCATTGTCTTACGGGAACAATGCTGGAAATGATTATATGAGGTGCCATTGGGCACACATTTTAGTGACCTCTTGTTCACAAAGCTTGAGTTATGAACATTTCTTTACTTACTACTTTTCTGACGTGTTAAGGTCTATAGTATTGCACAGTCTTCAAAGTTGCTGCTATAACTTTAATGGTACTCTTAGAGCTACTTGTAGTTTAATGATTGACGTTTTCATCATATGAAAGTAATTCAATTATAAATATCATCGAATAAATAAGAAATTGTTTTTTGCATGTGAAAATTAGGTAATAGTTTTTTCACTGAAGAATCCTGTCTCGGAAGTTAAAAATCACAGACACTGAGAGACTCACGTTAATGATTCATTTTTACAGTTAATCAAAATGTTTATTTTAAAAAAAAATAAAATGGAATAGTTAAGTTTAATTTAGAATTTCAACAGAAAAAATAACGAAAAGGTTATCAATGTTAAAAAGAAGGCTTATTCAAATTATTATGAAAAATCTAGTTATAAAGATTAAGCTTGAATATCAGTGTGTATATAAATATAAGCTTGGACACGAATTTCTGTATCTTTTACATTGTTTAAGAATATAAGCTTTAATTGTGCTCGAATTGAATTTGAGCATCAAAGTTGTAACCGTAACAAAATATTTATGAGATTTTTTAGCCTTCGGATGCTTTAAAAATTCATGAAATAAAATACAATGAATTTATAACTAACGATGATGAAGTAGATATTAATCCTCAAGCCGACTGACTATCTTTGGGTAATATTAATTAAATTACTCGATTTAACATAGTTGATTTTGTTTATTACAGTTGTTGAATACTTTATTCTACTGTTTGTGTGAAAATTTAATTCATAGTGCTTTACTCGATTTAAGATGGTCTATTCAGTCTTTGACCTTTCTGTTGTACAGAATATTATAAACCAAATGGTGAAAGAAGAATTAAATACATAAATTCTCTCTTTACATATATGTGTGTGTATGTGATGTTTAATTTTAAATATTATTAAAATCATAGGAATTAAATTGTATTGAAACATGACTTGTCCTTTCATGTTTCAGAGTTATTTTTTAAGCGTTATATACATCCGTTAAAAATGAAATTCTAAGATACTTTACGTTTAAAATACTTTTTTTTAGCTTTAAAATGGAAGAAAATGTAATTAAAAGTAAAGCAAGTGACTTTTTATTTGTATTTATAATTTTTATGTAAAAATACATCCAAGTTACCATTTTGTTTGAATTATTATGAAAATATTTTTATATGTGCATTAGCTAAATCACTTCATAGCACCTGAATATTAAACTACTATTTAAAAATTTTTTACCTGTATATATTTCGATATCATTTTATTTAAGACAATGCTAAAATACACGTAGAAATAATTACCTATAATTATTATGTGTTTCTATTAAATTTTTTTTGCAATATTTGAAGATCTGATATTATGAGAGTATAAAGAAAAATGCTTAAAATGGTGTTCTACAAATGATTTTAGTCATGACAATTTTGTTCAAAAGTACATTAATTTATTTTGTTAAGTAATTTAATTCATTGCTGTTCCTGAAATATGATTTAAACTAATTTTCGTATAAGAAAATTCCCATAATTTAGTTTATTTTCCGATGTAAAGATAATCATGGGAAGTCACAGTTTCTTGAAAATTTTATTTACTATTTTTTTCGTGTTGGTTAATAATTAACAATGATCATTTTTCAATGCTTAGTTACCAAAATAAATAACTTACAAATAAATTTTAATTACTCATTTTGAAACTGAAAGCGTTAATTAGAAACAATTACAAACATTTTCCTTAAACATTTGATAATGGCTCATTTTCAAATGAACGTAATACCTGTACATATGAAACTTAACTTTAAAAAAATTAACCAGTTATATATATATATATATATATATATAATTACTGAAAATATTTACATATCTTAAAACTTTCTGACAGTTGTTAGAAGTATTTCCACACAAAAAAATTAAGGATTTAATCCCTAGACTTTCCTCTAACAACTATGCAGAAAATTTTTGATACTCAGTCACATTCCTTTGTGTGAAATTTTGTGAGAATTGATGATCGAGAATATTCAGAATTGAAGAATAGGAAAACTCTACTTTTTTTTCTCAATCAATCTTCCGGCATTAAAGAATTTACAACAGAAACACATTTATTCTGAGAAATGTTTGAAATTCTTTGACATTTTTCCTTTTCCTTTCCAGACACAGTATATATTTCCGTCAAGTGAGCATACTGTTTTGTCATCGATCAGAACGATATCGATATCTAAATATTATGGCTAAGTATATTTCTTTGGAATTTGTAAGATTATTTCAAAAGCTTCGTTGATGAAATATTATAATAAATCAATTCCTTTAAGAAAAGGATCATATTTTTGAATGAAAGCTATTTTGTTCAATAGAAAAAAGGTATTTGTGTGTAAAATGCTTCTAACCAATTTGTTTTATAGTTTATGTTAAAAGAAGGAAAATATATTTTTATATTGTGAAGCATTGCATTTTTTATTGTAATTTTATAGAAAATTATATTTTTCAAAACCCTTCTGAAATTTTAATGGACAAATTCAGCTTTATGCAATCGATAGTTATTACTGAATATGTTTTGCACCATTTTTATTATAACTAGTTTAGTTCTCCGTTTATATGTAATAAAAACTTCAGTAAAAGTAAGGTTAAACTTGTTATATACTCAGAGAAGCGTTCTGTTAATTAATACTATTTGTATTGGGGGTAGAAGAAGCTCCCCTCCCCCACCCACATTCAGAGAACAAAACAACAAAACTTAGACAGGAAACAAGTTTAGACAAAATTCTTGGAATTAATGTACTATGTGTATTGTAAATTATAATATATAAACCCTTACAGAGAGAGAATTGTTACAATGTGTATACATTAAACTTCCTGCTGTCATTTTTTGTTTAATTTAGATGGATACCACTTTCAGGATTCATTAGCATTTATAACGGCAATATATTTCAATATCCTATAATGTTGATTTATATGAGCTTTTTGTTAGATAACAAAATCAATTTGATTCTTTTGAATCAAAATAATTAATATAATTTTTGTTCAAACACATGAGTGAGTAACATTAGATAAAAAAAATTTAAAAATATTACCACTGAAAATGTTTCAAATATTTCAAAAATAATTCTTATTTCAAAAAGCACCTATTATTTAATTTATTTCCTAATGGTCGAAAATTGCTATAACTGTTGTTAAAACCAACTAATCAACTTTGTTTTTGTTTTACGAATTCAGTACTTTCTTAACATATCGTTACATAAAATTGTCATAAAACTAATTATACAATGCTTGATTTTTCTGTACAGAAATGTATCTTATCATTGAGTAAAATACACACAACATAATACAATATTATTTACAATTAAAGTTGAATATAATTATGCTTATATATAGAGTTATCTTTCTTAATTATACAATAAATTGCATTTAATTAAATATTTCTCCATATAAATATATAGCCATACAGGAAAATCATATACATATATAAGAATATATTAGTATTACTTTGTCAAACAGAGGTATATATGAACTCAAATTATCACAGCTGTATTTCTTTTCTTAACAGGGATTGTCAGTTCAGATTTGTCTATCACCAAGCGCTTTCCAATTTTTCACCTGATATCATTCCCCACTTCAACGATAATTTTGAAGATGTATTGCTCGCGAATTTTATTATTCTGAGAGATTCAATCTTTGGAAACGGTTTATAACTTCGTATTTTGAAATTGATATCGAATAATACGGTTAGGCGAGAAAAAAAAAGGCTAAAGTTTATCTAGAACTGGATTACATCTCATATTTTATAGTTATACAACATTGAATTGTATGATGGTCACACACATAAAAAAAATGCAGTCTTCTGAGAGAGTTTAATTTAAACTTTTCGTAAGCAGAATTCTTTGAAAAATGAAATCTCTAGATTCAAATCCTACTTTAAATCTTCCTACGAAAACTTCATGGAATGCTGTCTTTTGTTAGGAAAAATTGAAATTTTTCGCTTCAACGACAACTCCGTAAAGCTTTAAATTACGAGACATGCTATTTTCTGCAATTGTTTTGGTTCTTTAGTTAAAAGGAGGAATATTTTAATATTTCTTTAAACAGGATCGAATAACTTATTTTATATATAGTGAATGAATATTTGAAAAGAGTAAAGATTGAATGCGCGTGTCCAATAACATTTAGTCTTTTTTTTATAAATTTCAACAGGGAGGATGTTGATGAAATTTATTGATTCGCAAAATAGTTGTATTTTTCTTTTTAAATAAAATCTAGCTAATTATGTTGCATTTTATTTAATCTTAACTGAAATGGTAAAATTTTTATATTAATGTAAGATTTTAATTAAAAATGTAGCTTAGAGAATTCAAGATTAATTCAAGTTTCTTTAATGCTTTGAAGTGTGCAGTGAATGTTTGTGAGCAACAAATGTTGCCTTAATCCCTATGTAACTGGAACAGTCCACTAAGAAAATTTCAAAAGACCACGGAAAACTCGATCAAATATTTCAGACGTTCTCCAGAATATATAGGAATTGCTTTATGAAAAGCAGACTTATAGAATTTTATAATTAACTTTTCTTAAAAAGAGATTTAAAGAACCCTCTAGAAGACTTTCACATGTCTCTCATTTCTATTACCTGTTAAGCTTCATAAATTTTATATTTAAAAAAAATTTAATGCTCGTAGATTTATACGTTCATATTTTTTTTTTTTTTTTTTTGGTACAGCCTAGTTAAAATTGATTCTTGTGCCATTAATCCTTTTTCTCAAATCCTAAATGCAAACTCGTATTTCTTCATTTCAAGACAGAATTAATTAATTTTTGCTGTAAGCAAGAATAAGGAAAATTCAGGCAAAAAGAAAGTTCGTCTCCCTTTCTACGTATATGTGAGTGTTAATGAAATAGTGATTATAAATTTGTATTTAACCTTTTACGACATAAATTTAAACTACGCAATGTAATCCTTAATTATTAAGAAAAAATAAAGCTTTCAAACATTTTAGAGTTGAATGATAAATAAAAATACAGACATTTGTAAATAAGAAAAAAATGTACAAATACATAATAATCAAAATGTTTTTTTCTTATCAAAAAGTTTTAGAAAGTCTTCAAGTAAAATTTCTCTATTGCTATAACATATATAATTATTTGTACATGTAAAACAGCTTGTTAGTTTATCCTTTAAAATCGCTTGCCTTTCGGCCCGAATAAACTAAAAAAAAGTATAAATATATTCAGTATACATTTTCTATTGAAGGAGAAGGTGAGAAACTTATAAAGCTAGCTTAACCGTACTTACCGCTTTAAGTTGGGAACAGATTCAGAAAACAAAATAGTTTTAAATTTTGCTCAAATGACTTTTTCTTTATTTATTTGTGCGTGTGTGTGTTTCAAGTACTTCATTTTATATTTCGGAATTTAAACTCTCTCTGTGTATGTGACTTGTAGGATATTTTGTTCATCCATCATTCATTTGATGCATGATTTCTTACATATATGAAATGATTTTGTTTAAACTTAAGATATTTTTTTTATTTGCAATAAGACATGTGGTATGTGTAATTAATTAATTTGTTGCATTCGTTAAATGATGAACAGGTTTGGCTCTTTTAAATGCTCATTTAATTAGTTTACAAAAACACTCACAAACGTGAAAGAAGTAGCAACAAAATCACCAAGATATTAACACAATCGTTTTAAATGGCGTTCATAAAAGCAAATTCGTTCGCCCCAGATATCTCGGCTATTTATTGTCATTATCGACCGAAAGCTATTAAAATTGTATGACATTCTGTAGAGGTTTTTCTGATTCTGATTATTCTACATATGTAAGTGATCATCATAGTACAAGTTTGCATCATCCTGATCTAAAAATGCTGAAGTTTTAGTATTGGAGAGATAAGACTGTGGTTATTTCCCATTTGGTGGGTTAACTAGAAATTAACTATCACTTAAAGTCTTGGACCATTATGGCCATTATGAATTAAATTCCCTTAAGAAAATTTTTTTAATGAATTATTATATACGCATATAATAATTTTTTTGATTTATGGAAAATTAGTATATAATTATTGATTATACTACTAGAGTCAAAAAGTTCCTGGAATGGTCACCTACATTCCCGCAGGGGTTCTTTGAAGGAGGAAGATCACTTTCGGGGGCTGACAGCACTAATAAGGAAGACACACAGCCATCTGGAATTCATTTCCTGTACTGTCGGTATTCGCTATAGATCATTTCTGAGAAAATAAATTTTTCATTTGTCGGATTTTGCAATGTCGTCTTTGGAGCAGCATGCAAACATCAAATTCTACGCTTTGCTCGAGAAATCACCTGAGACGTTCGAGATGCTGAAGAAAGCATACGGAAACGATGCCAGTGTCAGAGGAGTTTTACCTGTTTCCACGGCTGAAAATGGAATTGAAGAGACATCGTTTTGGGAATTCGGATGAGGTGATCCAAAATGTGACGAAGCAACTGATGGACCTCACAATATATGGATTCCAGGAATGTTTTGAACAGTTATACGAAAGCTGGAAATAATTTGTGGAGGCAGGAGAGCAATACTCTGAAGTTCAATAACATTAAATTATTTATTGATTTATTTTTTAATAATTTGTAATTGACCAATTTCGGAACTTTCTGACCCTACCATGTGTGTGTATATATATATATATATATATATATACATATATACATATAATGTGATGATCTTCTATTGACTATTTCTAGAAACAAAATAAATTTTAAAGCTTTAATATTGTAATATCTTTATTTAAAAATTAAAGTATAATCTAAATCTCATCAATTAATGTGGAGAAAAAATTCCTTGCAGTGAAAAATCCCCACAATTTTAAAAACAAAGACTTTAACATGAAATTTATAAATTGAATTGCTTTTTAAATTAAATGAAAATTTATATTTGATAGTTAAACTGAAAGTTTACTGAATTCAGATCATATTTAAAGTTGAACGCTCATGAAATTCTTCGTTTTTCTTTATTTTTCGCAAATAATTTGCATTAGATAAAGACAGAGAGAAAATCAGTGTCTAAAAATAACTTTTAGATAAATATAGATGATCTCAGACTTTCTTCCTAGCATAAATTTAGATTTATTTCACAAATTCTACATACAGAGTATCTAGAAGTTGGTTTGAAATAGTGAAGCTTTAAATTACAGTCTTCTCAATCACTTTTGGATATGTGTATTAAAGCTTAGGCAGAAATCACTATGCAATCCTGAATATAAATCTGACGTTTACAAGTAAGTGGGGCGTGCTGTTTCTTATATTTTAAGGATCAAATACAGTGGGAAGAAGAAATTCTCATTTTTTAAAAAGCCTTTTTACAAAATTTTTCATCATAAAGAGCAGTTTTCCCTGCTTTAAAAAGCCAGCGAAGTGGAGCCTGCTATTATTGGCATGTGTTTGCTTTCGCATGTATGTAAGAACTTCAAAAAATGAATTGAAAATCACTTTTGAAAACATTTTTTTCAGTATGAAACATTTTTTATGTCATATTTAAAACTCAAATAACATTAAATTTAAGAGCATTCGAATTTCTGATAGTTTTCTGGTTTTTTTGAAAATCATTTATCTTATACGGAAAACTCGTATTAAGTAATTCAAAATAATTATCAAATGCATAACAATTATAAGAATGTATTTAAATCTGACTGAATTATTTAGATGACAACAACATAAAATGATATATAAACAAATTTAAAGAGAACAGTGGTGTGTTTATAATGATTTTTGAAATCATGTACTTTTTTATCTTAAGTTTTCATACTGATTTGAATTTCTGTACTAATATATGGTACATGCTGTAGTTCCGAAAATTCCATTCGAAAATTAAGTTTCGTTAGAAGATATATGACTCTATTAGTAAAAAATCTCGAAATTTTAAACCAAGGTCAGGTGACAATGAGCTACATCCAATTCTCCAAAATTCCACACTATGCCATTTGTATAACTTTAATCCCTCAACAAGATTTAATGTGCATCAGTCCTTTTATACCAGGGGTGGCGATCCAATGGCACACGTTATGTTGATGGCACGCGACTCAAAATTTTTGGCACGCCAGTGATCAAAATGGTTTGTATTTTATTTCAAAATTTCAAAGCTCACTATGAAAGTATTACGAACAAACGCGAGTGATCGGTCTCGGGGAGCGCACTCATTTGTTATTGTCTTGCCTTATCTAAGTCGTAGATTACAATTGCTTATGTTGTAAAGTTTGTCTACGCATAGCATAGTCATTTCATTGACACATCTGTATTTTAAAGTTTATCTGTGTTACATTTACGATTTTTTAACTGTTATTCAACTTGGCTAATTCAACAAAATAACAAAAAGTGCAAGATAGTAAGTTGTAACAGAGAATTTCAAATTTGTGGGCCGAGAAATGTGTCATTATAAGTAAAGGCGACAAATCTGTGTGTATTTTATATTCTGGAATAGTGGTATGCAGAAAATCGTCTGTAAAACGGTATTTTGAATCAAATCCTAAAACTACTTGTCAATAAAAGTGAACCATAGCAAAAATATTAATTGCTTAGAAACCGTTTGGTAGATACTAAAGTTCATCAAATATTCTACAA
>BMAO01011550.1:0-18401 GCA_019973975.1 Trichonephila clavata | reverse complement strand
AAAAAAAACTTAATATAACACTCCTAGTTATTTTACTTTAAAATAGTACAAACATCTTGACGTTAATAGAATTAACGATGCAGAACGTCATTCAACACCAAATGCAATTTTAAAAGCAACCAGGAAAAAAAAGATCAATTTTTTAAGAGTAAAGAGGGTGTTATTTATAAATCAAGGTCATTTTAAGTATATCTAATCTGTTAATATTAAAAATTACAGTTAAAGTTTATTTCTGATTTATATAAAAATAAAGTTTTTACGTATTGGCATCTGGCAACGTAAATATTAGAAAAAGTTGTGAACCAAATTAGTTTAAATTTTACAAGTACATTTATTTTATAGATTTAAGAACCCCTACCACACATTTCCATGATTATAGAGTTGATATGTTTTACCCACAAAAATTATCACCTTGGTACGGAGGTTGTTACTGGCTTATATTGATTTATCACTACACATTCCCCTACCAGAGAGTTGGTTAGGCGAACGAACGATATATAGTTTTTATAGGAGCGGTCAGTTTCTTGTGTGTTGGATGAGTTGCGTCATGTTTATCTGACGATTTTATTTAATTTCATATTTTGTTGTTTCTCTCTTGCGTCATGTTTATCTGACGATTTTTTTCCTTGGTTACTCTCTTGCGTCATGTTTATCTGACGGATTTTTTGGCTCTCTTTTTTGCGGGTAGATGCGCCACGACAGGTCATTAGGTTTCGCTTTCTAGTTAAGCTAGGGTCACAAAATGAAGTAGCGTGTTTTTATCCTGAGGACAGAACCGGGACCTTAGGGTCCGAAACCGAGTAACTTAACCACTACAACAAAATGATCACCTTGATGCAGAGGTTGTTACTGGCTTATATTGATTGTATCACTACAGATTTATGGATTTTCCCGTATGCCGGAAGCTAATAATTATTTTATGAGGGTCCAGAAAGGTAAAGGCCATAACAAATTGTACAGTTTTTGAGATGAAACTAATGTGAGTTATTACACACACACATACACACAGATACAATATATATACATGGGAAGGTTACTTCTAACTTTAAAATTGAACAATATTTATATAAATTTCAAAATTGTCCTCAGTGCAATACTATTTCTAATACTACAGCATTCATCTCTCTGAATTTTCAAAATATATTCAAGTAGACAATATTAAACACAAATCCCACACGCACACAGCACGCGTTTTCACACACACATGTATGTATGTATAATCTATTATATATATATATATATATATATATATATATATATATATATCTTTATGTATAAAAATATACGTGTCACAGTGTTTGTCCGCAATGGACTCCAAAACTACTCAACCGATCATAATATAATTTTGCATACTGTGTGTCATTTGATCCAACTTAAAACATAGGATGCTTTTTATTTCAATTCATCAGGCCATATTTTTTATTGCCGGAAATGTGAAGAATCCGGAAAAAACGTTGCCAGATTCCCGTAAGGGAATAATCGCAAAATGTGGCATTGCTCATGTGTCTGTGGAAGCAGAAATCACGAACTAAAAGGCACGAAAATTAAGTGCCTGACGTATTTCGGGTGTGGAATCCGATTTCGAGACAGTTTCCAAAAAATAACCGTAACTTTGCCGGAAAAAGCCAGTCGACTGTATTTTAGACACCATAACATGGGCTTAGATTAAAAGCCTTGAATCGTGAAAACTTGGACCCTGGTGTACTTCAAAATGGATAATCCGAATCTGATATTCAATCTGAGAAATAACAGTAACTTTGCCGGATAATTAAGGATGGCCGTCTTTACACAAACCGGGCAGGAGCTCACCCTTAAAGTCTTGGCGCGGGAAAAGTGTATTCCTGGTGTAATTTGAGATGGTTTAAGTGAGTCTGAAATCGAATATAGAAATTCCTGTATTTTTGCCAGATAATTCTGGGGGATCGGAAAATTCTCGGACAGCAGTACCAGCCTATCTTGCCGACGTAAAGTGAGTGAGAGAGTGAATATTAAAGTCGCACTTTCAGCTACACGAGGGCGTTTGGCGATTGACCGCGTAATTTTGAACCATGATCAAGTGACGCGGACGACACCTGAGCTGGCACGCCCTCTTCTAACTACCACACCACACCAACGGGAGGACGTTTGATCTCTCGACAGATTTAACGTGAATCGCTCCCCTACACGGCGGTTTTCAGTGGTGCTGGGCTCAAACTTATGTCACGCTAGCCTGATCCGATGCCTTGACCACTTGGCTACCGTAGCCACTGCCAACATAGAGACACAATAAGGGGATCCTGATTGTATTTCGGAACTGCCGATCCTAATATATTCTCAATCTAATTCAATGTAATCTCATATCTACGTCAAATAATGCCAGACGAAAGTATTTTGCACGAACTGTGGAAAGGTTTGCTTTAAAATTCTTGAGAGAGAGAAATGCTTTCCTGGTGTTTTCCTGGATGGGAAACAATAATAATATGAAATCGGATTTTAGAACTTCCGTAACTTTGCCGGATAATGCTGACCGACCGTAATGTCCCCCTTCAGAGACTGAACTTACACTAGCAAGGGCGTCGAAATTTGGCACCGTGTACTTCTCGGGTAGAAACGAGAATCTGGATACGGATTTCAAAAGCTTCCGTAAATTTTCTGGATGTTACTGGAATGAGGTCAAAACAGTTTTGTGTTCGAGTTCCACACACCTCCGGATTTTCATTCCTTCTAGCAACTAAACTTTCAGGTGAAGTTGTGCAAAAATATGATTGCAATAGGAAATTGCTTCTTCGGGCATTGTTGTCACTGTGTTAGATGGCGGAAAAACTGCACATTCCGCATCAGCTGCCATTGGACATTCATAAAATACAAGATACGATGTGTACCATTAAAAAAAGAGTGGATTGACTACAGTATTGCAAATGAATTCAGTCATGATCAGGGATTAGTGTATCATGAACCATAAACATTCACTACGGAATTTGTTGCCACGTATTCCACTGATACATCAGAATCTCTAATACCATTCAAAAGGCTTTAATTCCGATTCGTTTGGATTTCGCGATGACCATAAATGAATCTGAAGCCGAACAACATTCATTTGATATTTGGACCTAGAAATCCATGTTTCTCGAATGGGCAACTAGGTGTTACATGCTCACGTGTGCGGAAATCGTTGAATCTATTTGAGTTAGCAAAATACGGGTTACCGAAACATATTGTGCACCGATTAGCGATTAGTTGTAATAAAATTATTATTTGTTATACTTTAAAAATGATAAAAATAATTTTAAAAATTGCAAAGAATCAACGTTATTCACCACATTATTAAAATTAAATCTTCATATGTTGTTACTTAACGATTTCGTTATTAATCCATGCATTATACTACACTCAAACAGGAAATGAATGAAATGCAAAATTAAAATAATTTGTTGTTTTATACTTTATTTCAATCCTCCAAAATTATAAACGAAGATTAATTTGACTGCATTGAAAAGCTTAGGATAATATTGAACAAACGTATTAAAACAAAGCCACAGCAACGTGTGGCGCGGATCAGCTAGTATATATATATATATATATATATATATATATATATATATATATATATATATATATATATATATATATATGAGTGTATGTGTGCATGTGTACTTGTATTTAACTATCTACATCTAAAACACAGTTGCCTTCATATTCACTACCTTCGATAAATGTTTTATGCAAGTTAAATCAAAATAGTTGAGCTATTGAAAGTTTTATTATTTAAATGAATCATGCGTAATATCAAAAGCAATAAATAGCTTTGAATTTCTTGTTAATTAGGGAAAAACAGAATTAAGAATTTCCTTAAAAACTAAATATGATGCATTAAAAAGAAATCGATAAAAATAATACCAAATACAAGGAATTCCAAGAGAGATAAGAAGTAAAGTTCCATAAGTAACGCGAGCTGGAATTTTCATTGGTATTCTTTTTTTAAGAAGGAACGTACTGAATGCCCAATCTTGATACTTTATTTCTGAAGAGTCCAGAGACGTTTTATTTTGGAAGTAAAAAGGGTTTCTAACCTAATGATGCTCAAAGATAAGAAAAATCATTATTGTACTTTAATTAAAATCCTTAAGTAGTAACAAGGAATCTTAGGAATAACAATTATCTGCTAAACTGAATAATTTGTATTATTTGTAAAGGTATAGCAAAATGCTTTTTTCAGGAGCACATGAAGTACACTCATAATTGAATTTTGATGTGTGTGTGCGTTATATATATATATATATATATATTTAGAACAGGTCTCCATTTTTGTCCAAAGACTCTTTTGGTACCTTCAATTTTGATAGATCTAGTACCTCTGTTTCTTGTTTTGTCAGTTTTTATCAAATTTTAGTACAATATTCTTTTGCACCAGTATTTTTTATATGTTTCCTCAAATGCAATTTCCTTCTCTTTTAGCCTTGTAGGAAGTACAATTTGTTTCTTATTATTTTATTTTATTTTGTTATACTATATATATTCGTTCAATGGTAAGACTTCCAATAGTAATTATTAAGAAAGTTATGAAAATTTCGAAACTGAAATTCACCTCATTTTCTACAAATAAACTAAACTAATTACAGTGATGCAATAGCCCAGGCCAAGGCCTATTACAAACAACTCAGTTTTCGTGACCTTGGGCACTAAGGTGCCAGATCAGATGTTTCGACCAAATGGACAATCTGATGCGAAACCGCCCAGTGTTTAGTTTAAAGGAAGCTTAGTACTCATTTATCCACACACCGAAGGAAATAAAATTTAAGTCGACCCTTTCCAGCCCGAGATTTAAACCTCAGACATGTGGCTGGAAGCTTGAAACACTACCGCACCGTCGCTGGGATTCCATTTCCTCAAAATCTAAATTAAGAAACTGTGAAAATAATAAGTGTTATTTAATATTGATACCAATATTGTACAAAAATGATCACTTTGATAATTTTTAAAGATTAAATTGTACAATTCATGACTATTTTTTACAGCAGACTATTATAAATCATAGAATCTTAAAAATAGTACAAATATATTGACGGTAAATTTTTTGTATAAAGGTTCGAAATACGCAAAAGAAAATATTTCTTCTCGATATGATATCTCAATAAATATTACACAAATATAAATTAGCTTATCACAATTTACAGCTCTACTGAATTCTTATAAAAATTAATTGCATTATGAAAATGTTATATTGATGTCTAATGGCCACATTTAAAAGTAGTTGATTTTAAAACCATGAAGCTCCATGATTAAAATAAGTAAAATAGTATGTAGTTAATGTAATCTACTTTTGTGAAAGTTATACACACAATGTCTGGAATTTCATACACACGATGTATAACATTTTTTATTTAAATCTTTTAATAATATATACTTTTAATTTAATCTAAACATATAACATATAGCATAAATAATTAAAAAAAGATTTGGAGAGATATTAGATTTCTATTCATAATATACTAGGGTATGCAACCCCAGAATCCCGGTGGTATTTTCAAATCCCGGGATCCCGGTATTAAAATAACTAATCCCGGGATTTAGTTTTTGTCTGAATTATATTTTAAAATTTTTTTCAAAGTATTGTGAATCTGGCATTACATTTAATATATCTTATTTACTTTTATTCTACTGTATAGATTGAATGTCAGTTTTCTTACGTGTTGAACCTTGAAGGGTTCGAGGAGGGTGTCTATGTTAAAAAATGAAATTTGATATTTATTTTCTCTTATTTTCTTCGGTCAATTTTTCCCCATAGCGAGTGGGGGTCAGAAAAGGGGACATCTCTCCCATCCTTAGGATGTACGGTGTAAGCTTACTTGAACAGAGGCAATTAGAATTTTTGGAAGATATCTTGTAGGATTTTGAGCTCCGAGGGATTCCGGTTTTTTTTTCCAATTCCGAAATCATGGGAATTAATTTTTGTCTAAATTATATTTTAAAAAAATTTTCTCATAAAAATTTTCTACAAATTTATTTTTTTCAAAAAATTATATATTTTTTTTTAATGAAATATGCACGCGAAGAATTTTTTGGGCAATTTATAAGTGTGCTATAGGTAAAAAAAACATATATACACAGCTCTCATTTGTCGTATGGGAGAATGTCGCACACATCTATGTGGCTCACTGCAATGTTTACACAATAATATAAGCAACATCTTAAGAATAGATTTTATCACAGTTCCTTCTTTAATTAAATGCCGTTAATTAATAACTGACCTGCTTGGGAGACTTTAAATGCCATTGCATTACTAACAGATCATGCAAAAGGATCTTCAATTTCAAATAATGTAACGCTTGAAATTGATTCACATTCTGATTCAATAACTGGATCAATTTATATACTAAAACCATCAAGTGTAGCAGAAGAACTAAATAAATTTGTCAAAGAGGTATATGCACCAATGCAGTCTATTAGATACCTACTAGTAAAGAATTTGACCGCGCATTTTCTTCAGCAGGACAATGTGTAACTAAAATAAGAAGCCGTTTCACTGATGAAACGATGAAGGAGCTGTGTTTTTATAAGCTTATTTACAAAAACACAAGAAATGAAGACATACTTTTTTTTAAAATTTTCTTCTGTACTATTTTTGATTGTTTTTTATGATGAATTAATTTTTTATTTGTTTCATTAAAATAATATTAAATCAATTTTTAATTATATTTTTAATTTAATTATGCAATTTCAACTATGGTAATATTTAATTTTTTTTTAACAAATAGACCAATCCTTATCCCGGGATTTGGGTAAGTTAATCTCAAAATCCCGGGATTGAAAATGTGTCACGGGATTGCAAACCCTATAATATACATGAAATTCACAAATATTCCATAAATAATTTTTCAAGTTTCATTGACTAACATATTTCTAAAATAATGCTTCAAGTTACATATTTCTCAACAGATTTCATTATCATGAGTAATCTCTTAAGTTAGCCTTGACATCAATCATTAAAAATCACGAATTTTGTGAATGGCGATTTTCAAGTTGATTTGCTTATTAGAATACCAGTTCCTTTTGACAAATAATGTGACTTTTTTAACAATAGTTGATAGTCAAAAGACATGATAGGAGAATGAGGTACCTTCTTAGATGTTGTTCTTCTTACTTTTGTCTATTACATTCAACATTAAAATATATTGAGTTTTCAATTTAGGTTATGTTAAAATACTAAATAAAACCAATATCCAAATTTTTTGACCAGGATTTCATGAGATCTATACTTTATTACATTACTAAACAATAATTGATGAGTCGATATATTGAACTCACAGTCACCTGAAAAGGAAGTTTTAATTTTTAATCGTACTACACACCTAAAGCCTTCCAACTATTTTTACACCTTTATTGATAATGTTTACTAAGTTTTTTCAATAAGAATTTTAGGGCACATCATATGACTAACTTTCATTTATAAACTTGAGGAAAAAAAAGCATGTTTAATTTCTAAGATTAGAAAAACGAAAATTTTAAAACATTTCAGTAACGTTTTCTGAACAGTTTTCTTTTTTGTTTAACAAAATTATAATGCGCCTTTGCAGCTATTTATATTTTTAAAAATGAAGATTAATAAAACATATTTTTCATTTTTGTGAATAAATTTATGAATGATGAGAAATAATTTCTGTGCAATATTAAATGTAATGCGTCTATGAAATAAAATATAGTTGCAAAAATAATGCCGTAAAATTAATATTTTACATAAAATAAGCTTTTTGAGGTGGGCGTAGATGTGATTATTTCAAATTATTTTGATTATTCCTTCAAAACATATGTATGTTCTTAATGAATAGAAATTCTCATCTGATTATTTCAATTAAAAACACGGAAATATACTCAATTTTATTCATAGGTATTTAATTCAAAAGGGAATTCATTCAATAAATTCTTAATATTTTCATTTTTCAAGTAATTTTCTGAGTTTAATTATTGCAAATTAGTTTCGAATAACTTTAAGTTTAAAATTTTTTGTTTCCCCTTTTCAAGAAATATTTTCTATTCGTAAAAAAACGTTTCAGTGTGTTGAACTGAAATATTTTATATTTTAAAAATATTTCGATATCTGCTTCACTCGCACTCTCTCACTCTTTCATCCCAAGTTAATTAATTTAAATAACAAAAAACGCATATAAAAGGTCATGAGACTTAATTAAACCATGCTTAACAAATAAAAGGATGCATTTTAAAAATATTTAGGAAATATAAATAATAATATTTTTGCAACATTTCTCCATTTAGGTATTAGTTATTTTGTCAATTTAATTCTTGAAAATTAATTTGAGTAATTAGTAAACTTAACTCTAAAGCTTAATTTCTTTTCTAATTAGAATGGAAATAAATCCTTAGAAATATATATTTTCAGATATTAACTTAATTGGTAAAATGTACTAAACTATTCTAATAGGTCATTTATCTGTGATTTTCTTGAAGTTGAATTCACATTTTTTAAATAATATGCTAATATTTTACTAAAAGAAAATCTTTTAGAAACCATATAGAATAGTAAATGTTTTGAATCATTTGGGAGTAGTAAATATTTTTCGAGCCGTGGGTAGCCTAGTGGCTAGAGCATCGGATTCCAGATCGGAGGGCCTGGGTTCGATGCCCGATGCCATTAAATAACACCGAGTATAGAGGGAGCACGTGCTCGTTAAATCAGTGGGTCCGAAAGTCTTGTGAGTGGTCGCAGCAGAAACCACGAGTGCAGGGGGCTGGATAATATTTCCCTCCCCTTCAGTTCCATGCCAAAATTGTGGAGATAGGTGGTGTCGCCATCTATCGTTAAGAAGTCTAACCTGTGTGTGTGTCTCACAGGCAATGGCAACTGTCATTCCTTCCCTGCGGGAAGAACACGACAACAACAAATATTTATTATTTTTATTCATATTTAAGCTGACCCATCTGATTTTAATTAAAATGCTACACACTTAGATAAAAATCCTTATGATTTAGATTAACGATATTTCAATTTTAAAATGGGAATAGAAAGACTTTTCTAAGATAACTCCATGACTTCACTTCACATATCATAAAATGTGCAATTGAATTTCATATCTAATTGAGAGGAAAGCATTTGACTTCATTGTACACATTTTTTCTAGAAACAACTTCAGCTTTGAAATTCTGTAATTGTAAAAACTAATTTAAACTTGTATGTGAATATCATTATTATTTTAAAAATATTGTTTAAAGTATAATGCGGATTTGAAACATCTAAGGAGCAATTTGAATATATATACATAGAGAGTGAGAAAGTGAGATTGCTTTTGAAATAAAATGTAATTAACACCAAGACCCATTGAAATGTATTAATTTATTCACTAAAATTATTTAAAAAATTTTTTTCTAATGAAGGGAGAATAAGAATATAATTTCTTAAGAATAATTGTAATTGTGGGCTGTAAATTGTTGTATATTTTAAATACATGATATTTATTTAGTATCTGTTATAAGTTTAATTACCGTAGATTTTTGTTTTTGTTTTTGTAAATGCTTAGTTCAATGCAGAACGTATTCGATATATATGCTTATGTTCGAAAGAGAATTTGTGTGGACAAATAGTTTCATTTTTTAAAATATTGATATTCAAGATTTTTCAAGTAGTTCTTATTCTTTTTACAATAAACTTGCATCCTTTGGTGGAAGTGTATTATAAAAAGTTTTTTTTATGGGATACCATCAAAACATATATTTTGTAATGATAGACTTATTCAATTTTTAAAATTTTAGAAATGAACATTCTTTGTTTGATTTTCATTTCTAATCACAAGTAATAGTTTATACATAACCTCGCTCAGAAATTGTATTTTTTCTTATGTATTTTTTTTGGTACTATATTTAAAAAAATGTGTATTGTATTTGAAGCTTCCAGCAAAGTACTGATTTTGTTGAATCAACAAATTTAGTGAAGAAGTGAAGCTTAAAGTAATATTTAACCAATCTAAAATGGCACGATTTTATATAATCATTATTTCTGTTTTTAAGATTCTGCTAAGACTTGTTTATATTACACAAGGAATCCTAAAATAAATATATATTATTATTAAACTATTGTTATTTCTATCTTATTTTTCTATTTTTTAATTTTTTTCACTGAAGATTTTTTTATTCTATCTCAGTCTAATTATAATGGGAAAATGAAATAAATTTACATGAATAATGAATAATCTTTAAAACACCGTAATGCTTATTATCGCGGAAAATTATTTTATACTTACGAATAAAACATTGTTCAAATATTGTAATGCTAATATCTTTATTTTTTAAAGTAATTTTCTCTCGTTTAACTAAATATAATATTAACTAATATTTGTTATGTAATTACTGTAAAATGAAAAATATACTTTTTTGCTGACAAAGTTTCAAAAATTGCGTGTCATACACTTTTTTTTGGCATACATAACTTCGAAACACACACGAAGTAGTGAGAAACATAATTTAAAGAAATATCAGAAAAATAATTTTTTTATACATATTATAATGTGTACACATTTAAAATAATTTTTAAATGAAATTAGAGTGGGAAAAAACATTTTATCATTTGGATTATGTTAATAATTTTTAAGTATTTATCCAAGTTTAAATACACAACAGCTTTACTATACTTGCGAGTTAAATTACATGAAATGCTTTAAGACGGCCTTTTTGAACTCTAGCCAGATATGATAACACTACTTCAAATGGACATTATAATTTTATTCATTTCACACGTGGATGAGTCTTATAAACTTAAGTGTTATTATGTTATTAAATCTTGATAAAGAAAATATGGCATTGCTATATTTCTGAGGAGGGGGATAAATAATCTTTGCAAATTGGTTGATGAGCATCTGATACTGTAAAAAAAAATTTTGAAAACACACTCACAATGTCAAATCTAAATTTAAACATTAGCTTTGGTTGAAAAATTGTTAACTTCTAAGGAAAGGAAATGATATATAGGGAAACGTGTTACTAAATGTTAGTTATCAAAGGAAATAAATTGCCCAATTTCATAAAATAAAACATTTTTTTTTTTGTAATTTCTTTGTTTAATGCTATTAATAAGATTAATAGTGTTGCATTTTTCAATTTAAAAAAAAAACAATTCTAAATAGTTAGTTTTATATTGTATTGATAAAAAGTATAGTTTAAATTTAACTTTGTAATTAAATTAGTTTGCTTTTGTAACAGGAAAGTTCTTTATGAAAGAAGTACTTTGAGGAAAATTGATTTAATAAGTTTGATAGAATTTTCTGATGAATAATTCCTATATTTTGAATCGGGTATAAAGTACCAAGAACAATTTCCACTCATAATTAAGAAAATAACTTTAAACAAATATTCTTTAAAAACACTTAATGATGGGAACAATAAATAAATAAAATTAATAAGCATATTGTTTGATTATTGTATGTAGCTAAAGATAAATGTTAAATTTACACAGAAAATATTTTAAATCCAAAAGTGCAATTTAACAAATAAACTTAATCAAAACATAAAGTAGGATTTTCTTTTAGATTTCACTATCAAGTTTTTAGAACTTTAAAAATTTTTAATTGATAACATTCATTTAACTCGGCATTTCTCGTGCAGGGTATGTCTCACCCACTGCCTAATTTTTTTTCAAGACTCTATCTAAACTTTTTTTCGGAAAATAAACAGTTTCTCGTGTAGCTTAATTTAAGGTCATATCATCTTTGATTAGCCTTAGCTTGTAGGCGAACTCTAAATGTATATTTTTGGATAGTGCCTCTTTGGGTACGTCATACTCTTCACGTAAATCGCTGTTACAGTTCTAAATACATGATCACGCTCTAAAATCTTTCTTATGCTATGGTGCATTATTGAAGTTATGATGAAGAAATGTTATATTTAAGTAGTTTAATAGATATAATACAATATTATTTGTGGATGAGGAAAGTCTCTTTTAAGAAAAACTAAATAAACCTTTAAATTTATATATAAATTTAAAATTTTATTAAAAAAAATATTTCAGCTTCTACAGGTTGTGATATGTATAGTAAAAGAAAATTGCATTTTGAGACACATTTACAGATTGGATTGCTGAACATCATTCAACATTACTATTATTATTCGGGAAGATTGCATAACTTATAATTTTTTTAAATTTTAATACAAGTACTATTCATTTGGCGAAAATAGTGGTCCTCCCTTCTAGTAATTAAAATGTATGGCATCTCATAAGTCTTCTCGAAACGGTATCTTCCCGTGACCACTGCTGCAAACAGTCAGATGCGTTGTATAAATGCTTTACTCTCGTTATGCTATAACTATAAAAATAAATCTACCTTCTTGAAGCCTAATTGCGCATTTTATTCAAACTGTGTAAGCTCCTGAAACTATCTTTTACATCTTAATTTTGATGCAAATCTATATCTCCATGTCCCATTCGGGGGATGAATAGCACTCACGATATTAGAATCGCATATTCAATGCATACACATATTTGTAGTGAAGCTACCATTTGCACATTTATAGTAATTACTCATAATCATCGAGTGTGGAATTAGAACAGTTGTTTTTAGGTGTACAAACCTATAGAATACCTGTAAAATTCCGTCATAGTTTGGTATTTTACATTTATCAATATATATATAGGCGTTATATTTGCGTTAGGCGTTACGAGAGCTACTTTGAGTGTGCAAATCAGGTGGTACTTAAATACGCACATCGGTGTGTTTTAAATACGTGCTGTAAAGTTCTCGAGCATTATTTATCTTTGAGATTTGACGTAATGAATTGGTGTTAGCCAAGATTACCCTTAAGAATACAAAGAAACCATTTCAACAGCCCCCTGAGTTTGGACGAAGTCGTATAATTGGGATAAGTGAAAGGGAATTTTCTTTCCATGATATTTCAGAAACTCTTGGTTCGAAAATATCCTCTGTGCATGGTTGTTAACATCAGTTGTCTCGGAAAGGTATTGCCAGGAGAAAACCGAGATCCAATCACACAAGGGACACAAGTGAAGAGAAAATTACGGTATTCTTCATATATCTGTAGAGAATCGTAGTGTACCTACAGAAGAAATTATAGCTTTTGTTGGCAGCAGATTTACAGAGTGAATTGTATCGAATCAATTGTTTGAGGAATAGCAGCAAGTCAGACACCCTTTAGTGTTTATAACATAGCTCCGATTTTCTGCGTCTTCAGTGATATCACACTAGAGCTCATTGGAGGGTGTAGTGTTAATGGTCTGTGTTCTCCGGTGAGATCTGTTGCCATATTATACCAGTGATTGCCGTATACCGTAAGAAAAATGCCAAGTCAGCACTTGAAAACAACCATTCTGCAACCTAGATACACTTAACCTGCACCTTGAGTTATAGCCTGGTGAGCAATTTTCTATGATAAAAAAATCACTCTTTTGGTGATTTTACACATCTTGACTGTAAGCGTGTAAGTCAGTCTGGCAATTCAAACTGTTGTGCTGCCATTTATGAACACTATTCAGGGGCGCTTCTAACTGGGTAACGTGTGAACTGTCATTTCGCTATTGTATTCCAGCATGCTCTACAAAATGTTGAATTGCTATATTAACTTTCTTAATCACCAGATTCTTCTCCACTTGAGCTCGAATGGGACATCATTGGAAAGAAATTCCAACGCTTTCTACAGCCAGAAATAAACGCACCTACAGTGACTGACCAAATGCAACATGGATGTAATTCCATCCCACAAAGTGATATCCAGAACCTGTACGACACAATAAATGCTCGTGTTTGCATGCTTGCATTCAAAATTCTAGCACTTTATCGGTTATTATTGTACTTTCATTTCATATATTAAGTGAGTCTCTCACACTTACACTAACCTGTGACTTTGAAACTTGAATTAATTATATATGCACCTAGACAAGTGTTTCACCAAAATATCATTAGTCTACAATAATTCTTTTTTGGTGTTGAGGATTTTTTCTCAGTGAATATATATACATAAAATTCTAATTTTAGGCTTTTTTCTTCTTTTGTACAACAACAACTGACCAGTTTTCCGGTTCCCAACAGAGTAATCGAGCTCAAGAATCGAGCAGTTATTATCTACAGAGTCGTAAAGACATTATTAGCTGTGTCTCTAGGAAACTTGCAATATCAACAGTAATCGTCTGCAACTGTAATGCGTTATAAGAGGCGAAACTTATACAGCCTCTATTTATGTTTAAAATAGATTAATTTTTTTCTAATGATTGATTTTTAATATTTTAGTTTTATCTCAATAAAAAAAGCAGAGGTTTATTGCTTATTTTAGACAAACTCCTTAAAGCCATTAACTGCAAGAAACATTGTAATCATATCTATTCTTATAAGCTTCATGATAAGTTTAATAAGCTTTGAATATTTTACAGTTATTTTTTTAAAGAAACGCACTTCCGAATGTTAACATAAATGTAAAAATTACTGCAACATAACTGTTATGATCTATTTGCATCTTTTGTGCAATTCTGCAATTCTATATTTTTCATATTTTTTTAACTTTTAAAAATAAATTTTCTTTTAATTTCAGCAATTTTTTTAATTTCCATAATCCATTAATATAATTGCCAATGCTTCTTTGGAATTTGTAAAATTAATAAATATTTTTTTATGATTTGATGAAAAAAATTTAAACTTAAAGAAAAGAAATTTGATAACTTCAAGAGTTAATACTTTTATACATTTACATTGAAATTTACCTTTTTGATATTAAAATAGGAAATGTCAATGAAATCACCTTAAATGTGTACAATTATAAATGTTTTGCATAATAATGCATTTGTTTCTACAAGCAATGAATCCTTACAATTATAGTATTCACCAAGTAGCTTATTTTATCTCAGCATTATTTCTAGATTCTTTTCGTTTGGTACATACAATTCACATTTTCGTACAAAAACTCCAAAACATAATTTAACAAACCTTTCTTTTTCAATTTTCTTTCGTATAATTACATATTTAAGTAACACACCAAGTTAAAAGTCCCAAAACGAAGTGAAAAAGTAAATAAATGAAACATCACAAGCTAGAATGAGTTGAAACGAGTAAAATAAAAACATATCATATAAATAAATAACGAACTTAAATTCCTGCTGCTCATACAGTTAAGTCATTTCGCTCTTTGTGTTTGGGTAGCATTGCGTAACTAGAAACGTTATCAAAAACAAAATATTGCATTTACTTCCTGCATATATTATTCATCTTTATTTTTACAGTATTCCTTGAGCCCTCTTGAAAGTAAAACCCTCTCCAATTTACGACACTATCCACTGCTAAAAGTGTTCTCGGCCTTATTTTATGTCCTCCATCAGGAAGAGATACTTCGGCCTTGTAGGGGCTGCGCTTGGCTACCCGCCCTTCTACAAAATGTACTGTTCAGGAAAATGTGGGGCGCACAGAATTGTTTAAAGGGGGATAATTTTTTTGTTTCTCCCAAGCATTTTCAAGTTTTGCTCTTTTGTTGACTGTAGTTTCAAAAGAAAATATGCGTACTTTAAGCTTGGCATTTTTTAGAGGCAGGTTAGTTTCGCAGGACTTGATCTGATGGTTAATTTTTTTAAATTAAATTTTCCTCTAATTTTATGGACGGGAGACTTTTATATTCTTGGACATGGCATTATGTTACGCTGCGTGAACATTGTGTATTGGAAAAAAAGTTAGTTGTATGAAAGTTAACTAAAAGAATTTATTGGAATTTAGATTTCATACGAAATTTTAAAATCAATCGGAGAGGTTTATTCTAAGAGAATTCCAATCGTGCATAGAATAAAGTTTTATTTAATCCTTAAGCACATTGATCGCAAATTTAATTATTTGATTAAGAATTTTCAATTTTAAATACTGGAATTCATTCCTTCTTTATTTTTTTCAAAATGCTGCAAAATTAATTTTATATTGATAAAATATCTAAATTTTAAGAACAGATATGGATGTTATTTAGAAAAAAAATTAATGTGAATTTAAGTAATTAAAATGGTATGTAAAATTAATTTATATGATTTTGCTTAACAAATTTGCGATTTGCTCAAAATAAATATATATATTACCATTTTCTTATAAGATTTTTATTCTAATGTGAAAAATATTTACTTACTTAAAAATATATTATATAGAAATTTAATGTGTGTATATTTTTAAACAAAAATTGAATTCCACAAAAGATAAACTTGATATGTCCATCAGTTTTAATCATCCTAACATGAAATAGTGAAAATTTCATACAAAGTTTAAAGTCAGCTGTTCCTATACAAAATACAAAAAATCTGCATTCTAATTCTCTGAAACTTAGATTTATTAATTGATTAGTTATATCATAATTTAAACCTTCTTTAAACGCCAGGAAATATAAACAGAATAGAGCAACGGCTTTCAATTTCTTTATAAATGTATCTTGAATAACTCACATATATATTCATGTTCTCTTAAATTCTTTTAGCATAAACAGGTAATAAGTAGTTCTCAATTTTAATTTTGTTAGTTCTTTTAAAGCAAAATAAGAATTTAATAATTTAAAAAAGGTGATTTTTTAAAAAAATTGTATTTATAACCAGAAAAACTAAGCACCCAATTCAACGCCAATCCAAAATTTCAGCATATATGTTAGAAAAATTGCCTTCTATTTAACACCCTTTTATAAGCTTCACTTGTATGTAACGGAATCTTTGAACTCAATTTTTACCCACTTTAAAAGGTCAGATTAATTCGAAATTTTTTCTCACTTGTGCAGGACCGATGACAATAAAATGATTTAATAATTTTGTCCTATTGTCCTGATCAGAATTAACGATTTACCGTTTTCATTTCCCATCTCTCATCTGGCTCATATCGCATTTTCAGATTTGACGACTAAAAGATTAAGTTACAACTTATTTCGATTATATATTAAAGGGTGTTTTCTAGTATTTTTAAACGTTAACTTATTATATTTATGTTTATACATTATGAGTTCTGCATATAATATACTTTGTAAGATTATTACAATTCCAAAGTTCATGTGAACAAGCTAAAACAAGAAGTAGAACTGTTCATAAGTGAGAGAGCTAGGAAAAATTTCTAGGGTATTTTACTCAAAGGAAAAATTAAAAGGAAGCCTAAATATATGAGGAGACAAATAGCTGAACAAAATCCAAAATAATTTATAAAGGCTGTAAATGAAGAACAAGAAAATATATAGATATCCTAATTCAAAGTCAATCTATCTTAATTTAAAACTGCTTAAACTACAATTGCTTTCTTTGGTCTTATCTTAAAAACTGCAGTTCTCTTCAACTTTGAAGGATTTAGAATTATCACCTTAGAATAGAAATACTGACTCACCGAAAGAAGAAATATTCATATATACCTTAAAACGAATTATAAAATTTAAAGCAATGGTGAGCCGCAAAGCCTGTAATAAAAGCTTTTTATTTTTATATAATTCTTTCAAAATATTTTATTTGCTTAAGCACACTTGTTCTTATTTTTAGATGAACGAGAAATGGGTTTATTCTTAAGAGTTTTTGTAACATCATTATAGCTAAAAAAATGATTAAATGCGATTTTTTTTCTTTCTATTCAAAAAACAGAATTTTGAAAAAAAATAAAGAAAAAAATTCTTATGTATTTATAACATTTTGAAAAGTTTTTGTTTGCCCAAGAATAATTAAAAAAGTTACATTTATTCAAGAAAAGTTACACCTACAGGAGCTTTGACATGGTTTTAATCACATGCATGTTAAATGTGCTTCTAAAGATTTAAATTCTTTATCTTATACATGTGCTTCATTGATTGAAACAAAATGTATTTTTTTTTTTTTATTTGTATAAAATAAAAATTTATGAGTGTAAAAATTTATATATCTAAAATTCTGTAATTAATATATTCCAAAATATTTTCGCGTCCAAAGGTTTCCTTTTATTTTTAATTCCATGAAACTGTTGTCCATCTCATAATTTGAAACTTAGTATATTTTAATAAGCAAATATTGCATTTCAATGTATTTTTGATCATTTTGAAACTTTTAAAGTTCGATTATTAATGTCACTTAATAAATAGACTCGTATCGAGTTAATGATGCACGTTAAATTTCCTCAAGCTCTAATTTCTCATGTTGGCAACATGTACAAGTGTTAGATTTAGAATCAAATCCGTTCCATCTTCTTCATTTGCTTATTTTTAAAATCATGAAATTCACCATCATTAACTTCCATTGTTGAGTGAAACTACAACGTTAATAAACAATTAATCAAAATTTTCAAAGGGATATACTGAAGATAAAAAAAAGAGTCAAATCTACTTACGAATTCCGATAAATATGTACGCTACATTTTTGAAGAGTTAAATTATGTTCTCTCTCTCTTCTCTCTCTCTTACTGCTTTGTGTGTTAACAAATTTATTTTGTACAAGTAATGTAAATGAAAAATATTATTGCATT
>BMAO01011549.1:0-35103 GCA_019973975.1 Trichonephila clavata | reverse complement strand
AGTAGTGAAATTTGAAAAATTTCTACTTTTCTGTCTTTTTTCAACATACAACTATCTTTAAAAAGGCTACATTTTCGTTTCCGGGGACTAAAAAATTGCAACGAAAGAACTGAAAACTGAGGAGTGATTTTTAATTCGCACTGTTCGCCTATTCGAGGGTTATGGCGATGGACCTCGAAATTTTCAACCATGGTCAAGTGACGAGGACGACACCTGCGCTTTCACCCATCTCTAATAATTAGAACACCACACCAACGCAAGAACAAATTTCGAAAAAGGGAGTTTTTAATGACATAGTTAAAGAAATCACTCACATCGCGCACATAACAGCTATCGGCCTGAGGGAAACACGAAATTTCCATGGGGATGAAGTTATTCACTCGGTAAAAGCCCGTGCAACGCCGGCTAAGCGGAGAGGAAAGAAACAAATAAATCAAAGTAATTTCGAAAAATAATATTGGAAGTGTTGAATTTGTGAAGAGAAGGGAAAATGTTAAGCGACAAAGCCATGACACGCACTCACGGGTCATGCACTCACATCGTACGCGTCAAAACCACACACAAAAGTGTTGGCGTCAGAAAGAAAGGAGGAAATTAACATGGGATTAAGTTATACCCTCGTATAAGCCCGTGCAACGCCGGGCCATGAAAGCTAGTCTACACTATTAAAATTCGAAGGTAAACAAACGTATCTATCTATCTATCTATCTATCTATCTATGTGCGTCTATCTCCTCACGAACCGCACCACGCAGAAACTCGCGGAAGGTACCAAAAGATCGGGAATGGTCCGGGGAAGCCGTATTGCCCATTTATATTCCGATATTGTAATTAGTTGAAAAGATATTAATTAAAAACCTCCAAAAAAACCGTTTTTTTTTTCGTGCAAATATTGATTTGTCTCCATTGTTGCAGCAATGTTATTGTTACAACAGTGACAAAAGCAGGCGTCGAAAATCGGTTTTCAGCCAAACTTGGAATTTCAAGACGTTGCTCTGTTGTCTGTATGAACTTACTCTGTTTAAAAAATAAATGCTTTTAACGTGAGACTAACTTGAAATATATTATTAAAAAATTCCACATTCTAAGATGTCTTACATTTTTTACGAATTTCTCTGCATTTCTTGGATTTAAATTTTAAAAAAAAGGAAGTTATGACTATTTTTAAAGTAGATTGGTAAATTGTATAAACATTTCTCGAAGCTGCCAAGTTAGACTTAGAAGGAATATTGTATAGCTTCTTTAAAAAATTTATGCAATTTCGTAATTTTGAAAATTTTTTATTTTCTGCACATAAAATATTTTTAAAAAGACACTTTTCCGTTTCAAGGAGCCATAAAAATGCAATGAAAATAATTGCTAAAGTCACCAAATGCCAGTAAACTACGACAGAATTCACCAGTTTGTGTATGTGTGTGAGGCTTATGGAGCATGTTCAGAAAGGCTAATTTCTGATACACCACAACGCATAGTTTTCTTTGTTTAAAAAAACTATTTAGTGTGAAAAACATTAAAAATATAAGAAAATGCTAAAATGTTTTTATTTGATAGTATTATTTTCATTTTGAATGTTTTTTAATGCAGTGAATTCAAGCAAATATATGTGTCAATGTTTACTCTCCATACTTCTATTTTATAGTTACATATTTTTAATCAAATAACCAAACATCCAGAAATAAACAGTCATTTTTCATTCATTATTTAATAAAAAGGATATAAATTTATAATTTAAAAAAAAACTAAATTGGTATTGATTTGTATTAATTATTAGAAAAACTAATTATTTAATAATAATATCGTACATTGTCTGTTTCTTGTGGATAAAACTAGATTAGTTTTGTAAATTAAAAATTGAAATAGAAATATAAAGAAAGATCTTATCACTGAGGGGGAAAAAAACTAAAGAGTTTTATATACACGAAAAAGCCTGTATAACCTTCCGGGCTAAGCTGAGGGAAAATAAATCTGTCTGCAAAGGAATAGAAATTGAAGACATTTCGGAAAGGAAATAATTTTAATGACATAAGTATAGAAATCCCTCACATCACGCTTACACCCTCACCCAGAAAGTGCTGGCATCGAGAAGGAAAAAGGAAATTTCCATTGGGATAAAGTTATACTCCTGGAAAATCCCGTGCCACGCCGGGCTAAATGGAAGAAAACAGACCCGTCCAACGGGACAAAGATATGGAAAAAATTGCGAAAAAGGGAATTTTAATGACAAAATATAGAAATCACACACAACCGAGGGAGTAATGGCATCGAGAAGGGAAGAGGAAATTTCCATTGGCAAATTATAAACTCGAAAAAGCCCGTGCAGGGTCGGGCCATGCAGCCATAACATATGACACAATGACATAATATAGCGCTGAAATTGATTTCAGGTAAACTGAAATTTTATGACGTATCTTTTTTGATTTAATTCATTCACATGTTAAAAAAAAGCTTTTAACATGTGATTAACGTGAAATATATCCTTGAAATCATACTTTTACAATTACATATGTTGTCATCAAAATACAGTTTTCAGACTTACTGGAATTTTATTAAGTGATTCCTTCACTTTGATTAAAAAATAAATGCTTTTGATAAGTGATTTATTTGAGATGTTTCTTATTAAAAACACAATTTCTAAAACGCAAATATCTATGTTTTTTTTTAAATTTAAATTTCGAAAAGGGATAAAACTGTTTTTTAAGTATATTGGAAAAATTTTTATCTTTTCCTAAGGTTCCAATTGAAACTGAAACTGAAACGGAATATTGTAATAATCTTTAAAAATTCACAAATTTTTTTAAATTTCTAACTTTTGACATTTTTTATACATAAAAATGTTTTTTTAAAAAAAAAGTAGTTTTTCGTTTCGGGGATCCGTAAAAATATATCTAAAATAACTCTCAAAATCGTCCCCTGCCAATAATAATTAAGGGTTGTATACCTACCAAAGAATTCTAGAATTTGAGGGCTTATGTTGCATGCGCGGAAAGACAACTTTCGGAGAGGACATAGGCAAACATATTAATTGTGTATGTGAGAAACAGAATAACAAGAACAGAGTTATACACAAGAAAAATTCCGAGCAACTCTGGACCATGCAGCTATATATGGATGTAAATTAATATTTTTTAAAAAAAACTAAAGCACATTATTGCTTTTTATAATTCATTACTAAATTATTTTAAAAATCGTGCAATGGCTGCTTTCTATTGGATAAAATAAGAATAATTTTGTAAATTATTAATGGAAAATAGAAATTTGATCTTATCCTTGAGGAAAAAAGAAATGAAAAAGAGTTTTATATTCTCGAAAAAGCCCCTACAACACCGGTTAAACAAGAAAAAATAAATATTCTTAACAAGGAAAAGTGGAAGACATTTCGAAAAAAAAAAAAGGAATTTTAATGACATAAATATAGAAATCACTCTCCTAGAAGTGCTGGCATCTAGAGGGAAAGGGGAAATTTTCCACGGGGGTGAAGTGATGTACTCGGTAAGAGCCCGAGCAACGCTGGGATATTCTGACGTGAAGCAGACCCATCCGATGAAGCTAAGAGAGGGAAGAAGTTTCGAAGAAGGGTATTTTAATGAAATATTAATATGGAAGTCACAAACACACCAGGAAGAGTGCTTAAACTGATACGAGAAGGGGAAATTTTAAAGGAAAAAATATCTATACAGTTGAAAAAGCCCGTGCAACGCCGGGCCATGAAAGCTAGTTTGTTGTTAACAGAGGACTTTTTTTTAACAAGTGAAACAAATTCAGTTGATCAGTTCAAATACTAGCCGTTATACCCCACGCGGCTGGTATTTTTATATAATTAATCACTGAACAAAACTCATAATATTTCATATTTCGTACTTGTTGAAGATATTTAATTAAAACTTTAGATCGCTTACAATAAAATGACTGGTAAAAAAAAAAAGATTTCTAAACTGATAATTTTCAGACAAGAAGTGAACTATAGTAGCGAAGCAACAAAAATAAAAGAAAAAGAAATTCTCAGTATAACTTGAAGGATAGTTTTCAAGTATTTGAACCACTCCCCAATTCTTAACAAAAGGGGAGACACTCCCCTTTTTTTCAATCTTTTGGACCATGCCGCAAAAACAGTACTAAATTTGTTGACCTCAAAACGGTATCTTTCTAAACATGAAAGATCAGAAGAATTATTATGTTCAGTTTTGTACAAAAAAAATAAAAGGGATGTTCATATTTGCAAATATTTCTAATCGCAATATTTTTGTTCGTTCTCAATTATGAACGGAAAATTAAAAGCTCACACACACACACACACACACATTTTCATTGAAAAGAATTTTTGCATCTTATATGTTGTTTAGGGGGAAAAATCATTTAATTATTTTACACACATGTATATAGAAGTGTTTTACTAAATGAAGCAAGAGCTTTAATAAATTTCCCTTAACTGGATACAATAAAAAAAAAAAGATCATGTAGGATTTTAAGGAATAAAGAAATTTGAAAAAGGCACTAGCAAACCTCTAAAATCCTTTGTTCTAAATTGCCTTAGTTTGTTCTATAAATAAATGTTAAAATTTTGATATGTTAATTCAAGATAAATATATTTATATCGATGATTGATCAATTTCCTGTTAAGTCAAGTAATACAAATAAAATATCAATTTTATCCCTCTTTCAGGAATCCTGTCTAAGAGTCATGATGTTTCAGTAGTTAAGAAATCTAAATTAATTATACGTGAATAATTCAGGATTTATTTTCCACACATTTATCTGGAGCAGAAATGAATTTTCTTGAACTATATTCACTAACTTACGCACTATCAACGATTTTTTGTAAATCTTTATTTTTTCGAAAAACTATTAATAAAAAAAAAAAGAGAAAAGCAATGAGAAATGTGAAACAAAATAACATACTGCAAGTATATATTCACTTCCAAATTATATCTCTTAACTATTATATCGAAAAAACTTTGTATGAGTTAATCTTTGTGTATAATAAATTAGCTGTGAATAAATTTAATGGAGGAAAATTCAAAGTATTGATTTTGTAAGAAACAAAAATTTTAACTAAAGTTGTTTATTTCTAAAAATATGAGAGATTATCTCCTTTAATAATTAAGATAATGATAAAGATAAAACAAATAATACATTTAGAATAGTAAGAGATATAAAATTTCTAGATTAGATCCAGTCTTACTATATGTTGACTAGAAATTCTTACTGATTATACTAAAATATGAGCTGGCAACCCCCTTTCCTAACTGCCACACCACATCATCGGGAAGACATTGAGCCTCTACGGATTCAATGTACATCGGCCTGCTCTGCATGGTGGGTCCCTTGTGGCACCAGGACTCGAACCCGAGACATTCCAGCCTCGAGTTCGTGACCATAACTACAAGGTTACCGCAATCACTATAAGGAATTAACCAAAAGTATTTAAATTTTTAAAAATCAAAATTTAAAACATACGTAAAAAACTCAGACGATGTAGAATTTCCAAACATTTAATTAAACATAGTATTTTGTATGTAGAAGCATAAAATAAACAGTAAAATAAATAAATAAAACTGAAGCATTAAAAAAACTTTATATAAAGTTTGTTAATATATTTTTGTAATAATTATGTTTCGCATAAAAAAAGTGTTTGATGACTTAATAAACGAGTTTTAAATATTTTTTTATCAAGATACTCGAATGAATAATTTCATCAAGAAACTCTGCAAAATAAAACATAGGATTTAGCAACAAAAAAAAAAAGTTCAAATTTAAAGATGAACACAAAGAATTTTTTTTTCTTTGAATACGCAAAGAAATTTAGGAGTCTTCAAATAATATAAATTTGATTATTATAAGTTTAGAAAGAAAATGTCCTCTTATAAATTTAAAGTATCACTTCTAAATTGCTTTAAATAATTAAGCATTATATCCTCGTAGAATTTAGATATTTAATGCACAGAGCCAATTCTTGAATTACATTTACACGATTAATTGCTTTCAAGTGCTAAAAAATAGTTCAGCTGATCGAATCAATTAGACGGTAAAGAATGCAATGATTGTTAATTAAACGAATACGAAAAAATTAAAAGTTAATTTATTGTTTTCGTGGCATATAAAAAATATTCAACAAAAAAATTTCTGTTTTTTGTGACCTGTGAATTTTTTTTCGCAAAAGATATGTTTCTATATAGTTGACTGAATAATATTAAACATTTGAATTTGTGTGTAATAATCTACAAGATAATGTTTTATATTAATGATTTCTGTACAACATACTCTATATTTTACAGAATTTTAATGTTGAAGGTAAAAGTTACACAGTATTATGTCAAAAAAAATAAACAAAAAAAAAAACAGAATTTTTTATATGAGAAATAAAAAAATCCAGTTAATTTTTATTTTCTTACAAATGATTAATAGTTAAGTATATTAGTTTCATAAATTTTTCTCATTTTTGCATCCTATCTACAAAATTCAATGATATTTTAGTACGTAGATGTTACATATGACACAATCGAATATGGTATGCTATAAATCATACCATGTATGATAATCTAAAATAAAAAGTTTACCAATAAGTTCAGTGCTTCTCAAATTTTAAATATTGACGACCCAATTTTCAATCATAATTTTCATCGCCCCCCCATACAATAACATTGTATTGAAAGCAATAATAATGTACTTTGACGCTGAAATTACAATACGACTTTAATTATAAATAACACAAATTATCAAGATATATTAAATTTTGTATATAGCAAGCTCAAGGAAGTCGGTAGTAATTATTAAACTTGTTCTTAATTTAATATAGATAAATTTATTATTAAATGTATTGTACTGTACAATTTATAAGTATATTATAACAGTGTACACACACACACACACACACATGGATATTTTTAATTAATTTTTATATCAGAATTTTTTTTCCTTTGCTTTCTTTCAATAAATTAATATATAGATACATTCTTAATCTTGTAACGGTTACATTTAAACTCTGCCTTCCCTTGACAAATAACGACAGCCAGGTGGCGCTACTTGTTCTTGGGGGAAAGGAGAACGTTTTTTCGAGAGTTCTTTTTCCGCCGGATGGTCCCCGAGCCATGGATACTCGTGGAGTCAGGGAAAGCCTTTCCCTCCTTTGATGTCTTATGTTATTTTGTTTGTGTGTGTATCTCCTTGTGTTGTGGAACTTCATGAACATTAAAAAATATCTTGTTCCTGTAACCATCAAAGGCTGCATTAATTAGTATTTCACAACATGGGAGTATTACAATCTTTTATTTCCGACATGCTCGCACCCTCCTTGTAGGGTTATCCCACCCCACTGGAGGGGCGCGCCCCACAGTTTGAAAAGCACTGAATTAATTTATATTTTTTGATACCTTTTTTTACTGATTTTGTTTTAAGTTCTGAAATTAAGAAAATGCTATTAATCATATTTTTATTGGCTATGATCTTTAAACAAATCAAAAAATTAATGCTGTCATTTTTTAAAAATTGACTATGACCTCTGAAAAAATCTAAGTCGTGTTGATTAAAACATTCATTCTTGTTTTGCAAGGAGAAAAGTGTTTAACCAGAACATATTCTTTTTTTCAACATTCATTTTAAAATTTTGCAATTGGCATAATATATTCAACCTTCAGACATAATATGATATTTTTAAAATCATTTTCCAAGTTTTTGAGATTACATGTTTTTAAATGTTTATCAACTTTTATTAGAAAACAGTGGATTAAGAGCACATAAATTTTGTTATTTCATCATTGTCTCAATTCTATTTCAATTTTTACGTGGATATTTAAACTATGTCAATTACAACTTTTGCTATAATTGTAGTTTCATATAGTTCAAATATTGAAATATAAATTGTACAAAATGGAAATCACTCATTTTCAATGAAAAGAATTTTTACATCTTATGTCCTGTTTAGAAAAAAAAATCATTTAATTATTTTACACATATGTATGTAAAGTTGTAAAAGTAATTAAAAGGAATAATATCAAGGAGGATTCAAAAAGGCATTAGTTAATTCTAGAGTTTTTATTTTGATTAGTTTAAAAAAAATACTAAATTTAAGATTAATATGTTTATATCCCTAATGAACTCTTGATTGATGAATTTCCTGTTCATTCAAAGTGGTGCAGCAAAGATATTAATTTACAGTCACCCCTTTCCAGCAATCCTAGAAACCGTGATGTTTTGGTAGTTGAAAATTCTAGCTTTATTATACGTGGATAATCCGAGATTTATTTTCAACACATTTATTATCTTGAGTGAATAAATATTAGCATTACGCTATTCAGCTACTCGAGGGTTTTTAGACCTCGTAATTTTGAACCACGGTCAAGTGACGAGGACAACACCTGAGCTGGCAACCCCTCTCCTAACTTCTACACCACACCAACGAGAGAACGTTTAAGCATCGATAGATTTTTTATGCATTGCCCCCTTACAATGCGGGTCTTCAGTGGTATTGGGCTCGAACTCATGACACACCGACCACGAGTCCGTTAACTTGACCACTAGGTTACCGCGGCCACTTTTATTATCAGGAGCAGAAATGAATTTTCTTATACTATTCAGGAACTCATGCAATATCGACAGCTTTTTGTAAATCGCTATTTTTTCGAAAATCTGTAGTTAAAAAAAAAGAGAAATATATAATGAAAATTATGAAATGTGTAAGATATTGTACTGTATATAAGTATATATTCCCTTCCAAACTGTAATAAAACCCTTATAACTATTATATCTAAAAAAACCCAATATAAAATAATCTATGATTTTAAAAAATAAATCATCTCTGAATATATATAAAGGAAGAAAAAATTTTCAGAAAAGCATTCGATTATTTCGAAAAATCTGAGTGATTATCTCTTTAAAAATTAAGGTAATGATGAGATAAAACAAATAATAGATATTTAGGATAGTAAGATATTTGAGATTTCTGGATTAGTTTGACTAGACAATCTGCACTGATTGTACTAAAATGTGTGTTTTTTCATAATTATAAATAATTATTTTCCTTTGTTCTGGCAAAAAATTAAAACTATGTTTCATTTGATACTTATGTCTCGTATTTATAAAAATAATGAAATTTATAGCTTCGAATTTAAATAATAACTCTTTGCTTTGAAAAGAAAAAACTTGAAATTTAACTTAGTTGTCATGTACATAAAGTTTTTTTATAATCTCATTTTGAGATAAAAAAGTTTAAAATGTGAATTCGAGAAATCGTTTAACCTACCCTTTAAATTATACTGGTAATATTTTCAGAAAACATCAACACACTGAAATGAAAACCCGAATGTCAGGAATACAATGTATTACTACGCCGAGTTTTCTCTGAGGAGAATCGTATCGCATATGGCTACTACAAACCGGTTCCTCTCAAGGATACGCCTTGGCGATCGATCTTCGGCTAGAAAAGAGAATTTGGCGGTAGAAAATCCAGCCCACGTTAATGAAGATTTCCCTAAATTAGTGTAAAAGATGTGGTTTTTATTCAAATACATAAAAAATACAAGTCTGAAATTATTTTTCAGATTTTTAAGTGGTTACATCAAAAAATACATTCTACGTGTCAGTTCCCTGCTCAGTTTATATTAAAAAATTTTAAATAGTAATAGAAAAAAATATTTGTTAGTGTCAATAAATAGGGAATAAAATATTAATAATTTTTTGTACGCTCTACTTTGCCTTTCATAGATGCATATTCTGTCACTCTGTACATTTGAGCAAATCAATTAATTTATGTAACATGGATTTTATTTCACGTAATTATTCTTGTAAGCGAATACCTTAAGGTTTGGAAAAATCTTATCACGTATGATCTTAGAGAAAACTGCAATATTTTCAAGGTTAAATAAGAATAACAACAGCAGTTAAAGATTATCCTGATTCATTTTCTTCTTTTGTTGAATATACACGCATTTCGTCAACAATTCAGCATTGGGATTTGAAACTAATTTTTTTTAAATTCATCTTTATCTATTCTTTTCTTTATGTTGTTTTAAAGGATATTTTTGTTTAAAATAATTACCTTTAAAAAAACACAGTTTTTTTTTTTTACAAAAAACAAGATTTTTATAATTTGAGTTTGAAACAGTTGTATTTTTAAAGCTATAACCTTTTTATTATGTTAACATAAAATGGAAAACTGTAAAGCAGGGGTCAGCAACGTATGGCACGCGAAACAATTCTCAGTGGCACGCCACCACTACAAAATTATATGATAAAGCTAAATTGTTCTGTCTCTTCTTTCAACGCCTCGCACATTTTTACATAAAGGTTATTTTTCACTTTCTGTTTTCTGCCATAAAACGCTTGTAGTTTGTACACTTTATGTAAAAGAAAAAAAACCATCTATTTAAATGTGACTTATTATTAGTATTAAATATTAAACGCAAATAAAAATTACTGACTAATATTTGTAAAGTGAAGTATCGCTCTTTATGGCTCAGTGAATAAAAAAGAAGAAAATAGTTTTTACTTTACACATCAAAAGCTTGGATATCGAAGGAAAAAGAAAAAAACAGATGTCTTAGGTATAAATTAAAATTCTGCAGCGGGAACAAAATAAACAAAAACTAGTTAGTCTATCAACATATTTAATTTGAATTGAAAATAAATTCAGTGAACAAACCACACTCTGGGATAATTAGGTACGGGAATGTAATTTCACAACAAATGCCCTTTTAAATATATATTAAAAGCAACTGTGCAATTTTTTTGAGCGCGTTGTGTTATAGAAGTACTTTTGGTACGAATCAAACTAACAGAAATAGATTTTAGAACACAATTTGTTTCATGTTCTTCACATGTTCTCTATTAATCACGCCGATATACGAATATCGAGTATTATATCAGTCGAAAGTTGAATTTAGTTTGAGGCATGACGTGAGTTCTAGGATATTTTTGTTTAACCTAGGTTTAACTATGTCACGTTGTTGTTGCTAATGCCACCTGTCTTACCTAGTCAGATCGAGGTCCGCGAAATTCATCAGGGCATCGGGCTAGTTGTACGACTGTCGTTAGCCGTAGCTTTAAGTACGTCTTGGCTCTGTTATTTTTATGTCAATATATAGCTTTAAATGATGCGTGATTAGCATATAAAAACTCTAAATAAATACTGACCTCTATTTCCTAACTCTGCATGAATTATCGTGGGAATCGAATTGTTTCAAATATTTCCTATTGCATGGCACGCTGAATCATGTTGGTAGGTTGGTTTGGCACGCCACAGCTAAAAGGTTGCCGACCCCTGCTGTAGAGCTTATTTAATTTGTGGGAATATAATTGAAGAGATTGACTAAATTTTTATGACATACACAGGTTACTTTTACCGGGGAGTAATTATTTTTTTGTTAAAAAAGTGTCGAGAGAGAATATGCTGAGGTGTAATCTTTATGCTAAAAACTTGTTAGCTTAGATGGCTGAACTCTTCATCCTCCTCTTTGTATTTGCTACAAATAAGTGCAGTGTGTTTTTTCTCTCTATATAAATAAACAATAATTAATAATCATTTACTTTCATTAGATACTAATTTTTGAAAGTAAAAACCTTAATTTTTGCTATTTTTGGATATGTACATATGAATTGAAAAATAAAAAACTGCTTTAAATTGATAATTTTATTTTTATATGAAAAATAAGAAAGAAACTAAGAAGAAAAAAACATTTTTTCCCCACAATTTTTATTTTATTTTATTTATTTATTTTGTGAATTACATTATACATATGTTGTTTATTTTTGTAAAATGCTTTCAGTTTTTTTAATAGTATTTGTGATTGAGAAATAATTTTTTTACTCTCGATTCTTTCAACACACATCAAATTTGATTGGCTTTTTTTCCCCACGTAGTTTGCAATTTATAAATTTATTATTTCCTTGAATAATTTATCACATTTTACTTATATTTTTATACTTCTTTAAGGTTTACAACATTTCAATCATTAAAAAGTAGTCTTTGTATTTTGTTTTATGAAGAAAACGATACCTAAGATGCAGGGACGTCTTAAGACTCCTTGAGGCCCTGGGCCCAGAGAAATCTTAAGATTTTTGAGGCCCTGGGCCCTTATGCAAAGGTAGGCCCTACCTGAAATCTTTGAAAGTTGACAGTATACAGCATGCAATGTTAAATACTCGTTCCAATGATCATTTTACTCACAATCTCAAATACCTAGCCATAAACTGGTTCGACCGATGGCCGCATTTTGACCAAATGAGGTGAATGATTCTTTATGGTATTAGGCCTAGGCCTAGACTTGGACAACGGTCATCACATAATAATGCAGTATTGCCACTTTTGCCAATTGACATGCAGTTAGAAATTCCCTGTTTTTTGGAGAATATGTACGGGAATAATATTTGATCATTAAAACCATCTGAATCATGATCTTATTACAACAAAGTCGAGAACGAAACGAGGCCCTCACTTAAGGTGAGGCCCTGGGGCCGGGCCCAGTTGGCCCATGCCTTAAGACGTCCCTGCTAAGATGGTATCTCATTTTCTAACTTTCCCACAATAACTAATAGGTCGATTATGGTAGTTGGAGGCCCCTGGGTGAAAAAAGGTCTGAGGCCTATGGGCTCAAGAGTCATAAAACTAAAATAATGAAAAGAATCGGTGAGTTTAAATTCCGAAAATAAAATGCATTGCTAACAATAAAACTCAACGGTTAAAGAAAAATCTTAACTGCATTTAAAAAAAATTAAAAACCTTACTAAAGAGCTTACAGTTTTGCTGTAAAACTTTACTTCTTGATTTCGTTTTAGCAAATTCATCAATTATTTTTGCCGTATCTATTTTGTTCAAAACATTTTGTTCTATGTATAATATGGTCCTTTTGTGTGTGCTCAATTTTTCTTCTCTCCCTTTACTTCCTAAATAGTTTTTAATTAAAAAAGATCTCTCCACTGATGCATTTGACATGGGTATTGTTAAAAGTATTTTCAAAAGTATCTCTACATTCGGATTTCTCTCTTGCAAACGCGATAAATTTTTAGTGGGGTCTTCATTGTATCTTTGTTTTCTTTAAAAAATAGTAAAATTTTTGACCCAATTCATATCATTAAAATTAGATGATTTAATATCGTTTTTGTATGTTTCCTTTAGCTTGGTTTTGCTTTCTTTTGAATTTCAAGTAATAATCTCGTCAAAAAATACAGTAAAGTATTCTATAACAGTTTCACAACTCTCAGCTCTTCGGGATAGCTCTGCTGTTGCCCTATCGTATATAACAATATTAATTCCCCACGAAATTTCCCTTCTTTCAAAAATTTATAACTGACTTCCTTACTTTCACCGAAAATAATTTTTCTCTTTTGCCGCCTGCGACCTTGTGAAGCACCTCTTCAAACGAGAGTTCTAATAAATCAGTTGCTCCCTGTTCTATATTTCCAAATTCATTTCTCAAATTTTGAATACAATTTTTCAGAGAATTTCGTTGAGTGGGTTCATTTAATAATTCACACTCAACTTATTTCAATGATTTGATAGTAGTATTTATTCTTTGGAGTATGGTATTCCAAATCATGGTCATTTGAAAAGCAGATATATCCATCTGTTTGGAAAGGGAAGTTGCCTCCAGTATTGTGGTTTTTTTTCCTTCATTCGTATCACGGATTTCAGCCAGGGCCACTTTTATTAATCTTTATCTTGCTATTAAGGCCTAAATTCAACTAGTTTGAAATAGTTTGGGTTGAATTGTCAAATCGGCCACTTATCCCGTCAAGTGTTTTCTCGCCAAATCGATAAAAGCGCCAAATCTGGTAACCCTTTTGATTTTTGTATCAGTGAGGCAGAAGTCGGATCGTGTTGTAGTAGCGTTGCTACTCCAAAATACAACACTCAAAAACGTGCCAAATTAGCGATTTTTCATAATTTGGCGAACCAGTGGATGATTCGACAATTTTACCATAGTTTGTTTTGAACTAGACGTATCTTTTATCACATAACCATTTTTTTGTGTTTCATTTATCTTCATAAGTAAAATGCACTGTTGGAAATAAAAGTCCCATCACTAAGAAGAAGTTGTGCTGTATCAACGAAATGTGATAGGCGTGTTTATGCGCCTGAAAGATGGCTTTGATACAAATTTCGCGTTAGGCAGTGCTTCTCACACTTTCAACGCTTGCGACCCAATTTTCAATCATAATTTTTATCGCACCCTCCCTTCATACAATAACAATATATAGAATGTAATAATAATGTTCTATGACGTAAGGCTACAATATGATTCTAATTATAAACCACACAAATTAACAAGATAGTATTAAATTCTGTATATAATTTTGTATATGATAATCCCATGGAAGTCACTAGTAAGTTTTATATCTGTTCTTAGAATTGATACATTAATTATCAAATACATTGTGCAGTACTGATACATTTATAAGTATATTATATTAATATAAATATGTCAGAATGTATATATATATTTTGCTTTGCTTCTTTTTAGTAAATTGATAATTTTTTAAAAAATGTGCTATTTTTTACTTTTTAATATGCTCGCGCCCCTACGTAGGGTTGTTATGCCCCCCAGGGGGCCGCGCCCCACAGTTTGAGAAACGTTGCGTTAGGCGCATAAGTACGGAGCAAGTTGCGCCATTTTGAGGATGCAAATAAATTGTTCTTTAAATACACACTATAAAATTTGTGAATGCCATCTATTGTTGATATTTGACGTAGTGAGTTGATGCTAGTTCAAAATAATTTTAAGAAGACAAAGAAGCCATTATTAACAGCTCACTGAGTTTGAACGAGGTAGTATAATAGAGTTAGAAAAAGGAGGATTTACTTTACACGATACTGAAGAAAGACTTGGTAGGAATATATTCACTATGCATGATTTTTGGCAGCAGTGGTCCCGGGAAAAAACCACGGTTAACCACTACCTCAAGAAAACGGGTCCAGCCACGCACGGGTCCCCACCAACTGAGAAGACAGCCGTATTCACCATATGACTGGGAAAGATCGTAGTATATCCACAGCATAAATTATACATAGTTTTTTTAAAAATCAGAGTGACACAGTGAACTGTAATAAATCAGTTATTTGAGGAATAGCTCGCACCCAGGTTTCCAGTTGTCTTCGTACCAGTAGCTCCAAATAATTGACATCTGCGACTTCAGTGATGTCACGCTAGAGATCATTGTAAAGAATAGTGGCGGCGTGTTGTATTCTACGCTTAAAAAAAGCTGTTCCTATCTTGGTGCTAGTGATGGCTGTTTATTGATGAGGTCAGGTCAGCGCTTGCAAACAACTTTCCTTCAGCCTAGACACACTGGGTCTGAACCTGGAGGGATGGCCTTGCACAAGCAATTTTCTCTGATTGCAGGAACACTCTCTCGAGGTTAATTCACACACCTGACTGAAAACTTGTACGTCACTATGGTGATTCAAACTGTTGCACAGCCATTAAAAAACCATCATACAAGTTGGTTTTTCCAATACGATAATGGGCACTCTCATACCCGGTTGTAACCCAACATGCTCTGTAGAAAGGGTATTTAACCCAAAAGACCTTGAGGGCCACTTCGTAAAAACCTTATAATCCCGTGGGCCGTATATAAAAATATATACCTTTATATTAGATTTGGACCCATTTAAACATTTATTGGGGGGGGGGCAATTTAAAACACATTGACATGTTATTCTTTTCATTGTTTTTCATATATACAAACATAGGTAATACACAGTAGAACGTCATTTATCCGAATGTTTATTATCTGTAGCGTCAAATATCCGAACTGAAGTCCGGATACGTTTTCGAGCAATGCTCAACAATTGTTTCGGGTGAGGAAAATAAGTGACTATTTTCCACAATAAAATTAAAATTGCGACATTTTGCACATATTTTGCATTTTATTCAAGCACGTTTCCCACTTGTGATGATTTTTAATATTCGTATAGTGTCCGGTTTCATATACTGCATGGATCGCATTCGGTAGTAGTAGTAGCAGGTCCCCAGTACGTAGCCAATAGGAAGGCTCCATTTTCCCGTGGCCCCTCCCCCTCCCCCACACAAAGTCATCGTCCAATAGGAGGGCTCCATTTTCCCGCCATCGAGGTTGGCCCCTCCCCCATGCGTTTATCATAGTGTAAGATGCACGTGGAATGGGAATGTGAGTCATGACGGAGTTGAGGGATACTCAGCTTCTGGAATAGGGAAGTGGAGTTGTACGCGACTGCTTGAAATATTCTGATTGGTTGTCGATATGACGTAGCGGTTTTAATCATCGTGTAAGATGCACGTGGTTCTTACGATGATCCGTGTCCAGTCTTGTCAGAACAGGAATGTGAGTCATGACGGAGTTGAGGGATACTCAGCTTCTGGAATAGGGAAGTGGAGTTGTACACGACTGCTTGAAATATTCTGATTGGTTGTAAATAGGACGAGCGAGCACTGTGAGTGGCTGAAACAAAGTATGACGACATTTGAGATAACTTCGTAAAATATTTCATTCTCTGCTTGAAATTTCTTCACTGAAGTTACTTGTTTTTTCCGACAAATTTTTTCTTCTTCTACGAGAACATGTTTTCATGTTATGGTGAATCTAGTAGGAAACGCAAATGTGTTCCATTGAACAACAATGTGAAGAAAGTTTGCTTCAATGAAAAAGTGGATATTTAGGCTACACCCAGTAACTCCAAAGAATTTACAATGGCCAACTTTCCGGACCATATGTTTCATATAGGAGAAATAATATTCATTTCGGTGAATACATTTCAAAAACATACTCGGGTGCATATTCGTGTTTATGCAGCAGACGATAGGGGTATTTTACACCCTACTAAAAGCGGAGTGTCTCTGAAACCTGAAGTGTGGAGTGCTTTACACAGTAAACTTTCCTGTTTTCGTCCTCGTGAAGACTTCGAGAGTGCATTCATTATTAAAAAAGACGTTTGTGTTTTTAACCATTCCGATAAAGATAATGTATCCGTGAGTATCCAAAGAATATTCCAGAGGAAAGATTCGTCTTTTCAATTCGTCCCAGAAAGAGTACTACTCAACGGCGATAATTTAGACCAACTACATGATTCTTACGAACTAGTGCTCAAATGTGTGAAAAACAAACTGTTGACTTACACTCTTTCTGAATATGTCATGGCTGAAGTAGATCGTCTTCCTGAAATTGATTCATTTTATTACGTTGTAGATAGTCTGCATGGCCTTCACGAACTGTTCGAGTCTCTATGTAAGTGTTTAACAAAATATGTTTCTAATACTATTTCTTTATTTGTTAACCCTCTGAGTGGGTGAGGCTCTAATTGAAACTCATTCAAAAGCGGTCTACTTTTTCAAAGCTGGCGGTAGCGAAACGGTTCATGTTTATTTTTGGGAACTGCTTCGAAAATGCACCACAGTTTTATGCTTCCCCCCCTTTAAGATATGGGAGGTCTACAAGCGCTTTTGTAGGGGATGATTTTATTGCTTTTTCGGTTTCTGTGTTGTTGGAAAGGGGAGATTTCTCATTCACATAGCTGTTGCCTTGTGAGAAAATTGTGTGTTGAACGTTGGATCCACGTCACGGCGAACAGAAACCATCCAATTTGTTGAATCATAGTAACAAGCAAATAAAGGATAAAAAATAAATATTTAAAGAAATGGCGAGTTAAAAGTTGAAAAATATTTTTAATAAGCAAAAGAAAATTTATTTTTTTCTCCTATTACTTTATAAAACTTTAAAAAAAAATTTAAAAAAAAACATTTTGATTTTGGTATTAGATTTGATCAAGACAGAAGTAAACTGTAATCATTATTGAATATCAGACTAAGAAAACGCAAACCGAGATATTTTCCTGTTTTTTTTTTTTTTCTTTTCTTTTTTTTTTAAAAAAAAATTATGAGGTAAAAAAGTAAAAGTTATCATCTTTTTTAAAAAGCAAAATGAGAATAAATGTAGTATCGTTATATACCAATGGATTTCCAAATTTATCTATATGCACTCCCAGGGGTCTATGACGACCTGCAAGAGTTCCACGCGAGTAAAAAAAATAATTTGGGGGCTCATGAGGTGTAAATGGGGGTCTATGATCGTGGTTCTCATTAAACCAGATCATGGCGTTAATCTTTAAAAAAATTTGATCCAGTGGGAACCAGATTTTGCCAATTTAACGTTTACTGAATTTAGTGAGGTTAGTTTAACAACATAAAAGGTGACCATACTAGGTGACAACATAAATTTTATATACAAGGAATATTTCAGCATTTTTTTCCAAAATTAAGTTAAATAAGTATAATATTGAACGTCACAAATTTTTTTAATTTGTCACAGTCTGTCAGGACATTTTAACCTACGTTTAACATTTAAATGCCCTTACTCAGATTTTGAAACTAAGTTTGAGATTGTTTTTTTTTTTAGTAATACAGCAGTAGACAATGATTTCAAATAGTCGCTTTGAGAAAAAAAAAGTGTCATATTGCAATAGGAACTGATTAGAATAGGTCCTAATGAAGATCTTATAGAAACGGATGTCAGTAATTTTGGCTTTAAAAAGACATACCTGATATTTGTCACAAATTATGGAATATCATGAGAAAGTTTCTAAATGTGTTTTTCCTTGTGAGGGGGAGTTTCACTGAGTTTTCCAAACTCAAAACAAAAAAGAAAGGAAAAGAAAGAAAGAAGTAGGCACTTACGAAAAAGGAAGGTTAGGGTTAAACATGACAAGATTGATATTAAATATTGAAAATTTGTTATTAAAACACCAGATTCATCCTTCTCTTTAAAAAGCATTTGTTCAGTTATTTTGTTTTAATTTTAATGCATTATATGCGCTTCTTAAGTTTTAAACGCAGAACTATACTTCATTACAGTTAAAAATTTAATTTTTTGAAAGTAGTAGCACCAATTATCAAAAAGACATTTAAGTTGATAAAATTGCAAAAATTTAATATTAGGTAGGCAGGGGTCTACCCGAAAGCGAAAAACATGGCAAGGGGTCAATGAGACAAAAAGGTTTGGGAACCTCTGTTATATACGATGAAGAAGCTTGTACATTAAAACTGGGGTTTCTGCATTTTATTATATTTTTAATTTAAAATAACATTAAAGAGAGGTTTTAATACTTTTAATTTATGCAAATTTTAATACTTAAATTTATACTTTTCTGTTGAAAGAATTTTTTCTGCATAAATCAAATCTCTTCATAACAACTTGCACTAAGAATAAAATAATACTCTCCCACTACAGCATTTGTGTCGGAACCACATAATACACTTTCAATCAATAATTTTAATAAGGAAATATATTTTTCTTAAATGTGTTAAATGCGAAAGTGTGTTTCTTCCCATTTTCTGTTCAGATTTCATTTTCATCTTTCTGTTTCTTTAGTATTACATCCTTTAAATGCATATTCGCATATATTTATAAATGGGAAATTGTCATCCGTAACTACATCTTTCAATTCAGTCATTGCAACGATATTTTACTGATTAATTTTGTCTTTTAAAAACAGTACACTTAGAACATTTTACATAAGTAAAATTAACAGACAATTAATAATATAAGAAATTTTATGAGCAATTTTAACATTTAGAGATGTATCCTTAATTCCAGGATTAGAACCTTACAAATTGTTATTTTATTCTTAAATATTAACAGTATAAATTCATCATCCTCATAACTCATTCTATATAGCAAGAAAACCCTACCTTTTGCTTTTGAAATGTTATTATATTAAAAATTTTCGGTAGTTTTGTAAAAAAATTACACATGTGGAAAAAACGGATTATAATTTTTGGTTTTTAAATAATATTCTCTTAAGTGTCGAGAATTTTTCCAAATTTAAGGCATAATAACAAAAACATCAGGGTTTTTTTAAAAAAATTTGTGGCCCATGTATTTCGAAAGCTTGCTCCAATTGAACTGGGATCTCTCTCTTATCATTTTAGGATACTTTCAAACTGTAAAAAAAGCCTAGGCTCTAGGCTGGATCTTAGACAAAGCATACATTCCAGAAGACCTGAAAACCAATTAGGTTTTAAGAAATTTTAAGTTTTCTGAGATTTGGTTTTAGTTTTGAATTCACTTTAAAGTGTTTTTGCAATTCTAAATTGAATTAATTGAAAATATTTTTGAACACAAGCCACTTTTTCGTGTGAAATGGGTATTAACTGCAATTTTAATTTCTAAAATCATTTCTGTTTGCTATGTTTTGAAGCTTTTGAGTTCTCTCACATTTGCTTAATTAAGATTGATTTAAAGACCACTATATTTATTTGTACACATAATTTATATAATTTAAAAGAATTTTCTTTGTTTTCATTAATTTTTTCCTGCTGAGAAAATGCCATGACAAAAATGTAAGCAGGCTTCTGTGAGAAATAACATTTGAAAGGGAAGGAATACGCGACTGAAATTTATAAATCTAAAATCCAACTTTCACAGATGATGTTACAATTAGACTTCAAAATGTAAATGTTCTGAATATAAATATTGTAGAAAGAACTAAATATTTCCCTAATGTTAAACTACATTATAGTAAATATTTTGTAGTACTACTTTAGTATTTTCAAGTCATGCAACAAAAACCCAAACTTGCTAAACTACCCCGATTTAGAAAAAAAATAGACATTATTTACAAACTTGGTGATTTCGGGATTATCTTTATATCACTATTATTTTGTGTGTAAAAATGTTTTGTGTATTTAAAACTCCTGTGAAAATATTAGGTTAAGATGAAACCGAATAATCTATCAAAGTAACAAATGTTATTAATATTGTGTAAAAGAATATTTTGAATTAAAAAAGATATTTTCAGTCATAATTATTTCAAGTAGTGTTTGGATGTAGAACATAAGTTGGAAAATAACATATTAAAAATTAGAGCTTTACAGACACTATTAGTTTTTGTTTTATGCCTTTCCAAATTTTATAAATGCGTTTTTTTCAGACTTTTAATTTTGAAAATGTGTTTTCTAATCCCAAACGCTTTTTTTTTTCTGATCTTGAAATATCTTGTAAATACTCCCAAACATATGATCCATAAAAGTTCATTTGGATTTAGGACTGGGAGCTCCAGTTATGTTTTTTTAAAATCTTAAAGTTAATATTTGAAAAATTTCGTGTTTTTCCAGGTTTTGCTATAAAAATAATTAGTAAAATCCAACAAAGAAATAGATTTTAAATTCTATACTTTTTGTTTCCAATAATCTAAGAAATATAAATCAATAACAATAATTAAATATTTTTAATAATTTAGTATTTTATAAAAGTTTTTAAAAACTTCAAAAATGTTCAATGCTTTAAAATTGTTAAATAATGGCTTGTCAAACTAACTTATTATTTTCAGAATCAATATAATAGTATAATTTGAATATAAAACAAAAATTTATTTTACTGCTATAGAACTGTTTATGACTTCTACTTATAATGTAAAAAAGAATGATATATAAATATATAACTTAGTGCAGTCAAAAACAATCATAATTTGTAAAACTCCGGTCCCACTACTAATTCCAATACATTTTACAAACTGTAGCTAAAAACAATTATATACTTACGGGACCAAATATTTATTTATATATGGAAATATTTTTCCTTATTAAATATATAATGAATAATTACAAGATGATTTCTAAAATCCTAAAAGCCTTTAATGGAGGAAAGCCCGACATAATTTGGATAGTTAGAAATTTCATTATATAAATATGCATGCTTTAAAACAAATAAAATTGCAAAGAAAAAGCAATTTACAAAAAAATTTGTATTTACTGAATATAAAATAAATCAGAATTCATCCTTAAATATACATAATTGTGTAAGAAAAGGTTTTGTTCAATTTACAAACAATTGCAAAGAAACTTTTATAAATAATAATTTAAACAGGTATAAAAAGCAAAAATTATCAAAGATGTATACAAAATATTATTAAAATTTGCTATAAAATGTTTAGTCAAAGCAAAATACCGTTTACAAAGCCAAAAGTTTATCTAAACAATTGTACATTACTGAAGCTAGAAGTGTACATATGCATATAGAGGGCAAAAAGAAATATATTTGTTCAAAACATTATTTTTAAACCGTTAATTTTAAGAAAAAAGATTTTTGTATACATTGATAAATACGTCATTGATTGATTGATATACGTCGTTTATAGCACTGTCCCAGTGTGATATTTTTCGAAACACGGCGCTGCACACTGTCCAACATTACAGTCTTTACATTCAAAACGTGTTTTTCTTCGAATGCGTTTTCCGTTATCATTTTTCTTAAGGTTGCATACGACACATTTTCGTGGTGGTTTGTTTTTTCTTGAAGAGTCACTTTCCACATATGAAGCCATTATGAAGCACATATTTCCATTCATGCCTTCCAATTAAACGGACTACATTTTCAGAAATTTCAGAGGTAACAAAGTTTCGAGAATCGGAATTACTACTTCCTTCTTCTATCAATCGTTCAATCAGTTTCATTCGGAAACCAATATGATTTAAAATACCGCCATTTTTTTTATAGATAGTGAAGGAATTAATTCCACACAATTTGATTTAACAAATGTCGAAAAATCTTCTTGTAGTATTTCCTTTGTTGATTTCGGGCAACAGGATAGTAGGATAGACACTGGTCTGATCTATCAACACCACCCATGGTGGTATTATAAAACACCGCTGCTTTTGATTTCATTTTCACAGAATCCCGTTTCTTAGCTTTCACTTCCATCATATCAGTGTTATGAAAAATGCTAATCATATGCAGGGGTTTTTTGTCCTTGTACTTCAAAACACACATTTTTCCCTTTTGGAAGGCCATAATTTCCACTTTCTTCACTTTAGAACTTTTTAATGAAACAGGTAAACCTTTTCGAGGTAACGGACTCGTGGCTGGCGTATCATGAGTTCTAGCTCATTACCACTGAAGAGCCGCCGTGTAGGGAACAATGCACGTTAAATCTGTCGAGAGCTGAAAGTCCCTCTGTTGGTGTGGTGTGGTAGTTAGGAGAAGGGGAGAGGTGCTAGCACAGGTGTCATCCTCGTCACTTGACCATGGTTCAAAATGACGAGGTTCGTCGCCAAAAGTTCTCAAGTATAGCTGAATAGAGCGACGTTAATATTCACTCACTCATTCAACCAAATTGTATGAAATTTACGGAATAAATGAAAAAATATTAGAAGTGGAATATATTAAAATTCAATTTAAATTTTAAATATCCAAAGAATTATTAGTATTTATGGTAAATATTTTTCAACTGCGTACGCGAGATACATACATAAATATATTTTTCGAAATTCAGATGCAGAATTTCAGTGCAGCTAATATAAAATTCCTGGTTTTGTATGGTTAAGATTACAAAAAATGTCCAAATTTTAATTACTTGTTCTTCAGCCAATCTCTATAACAGAACCTAAATGATAAGGGATTTTGCATAAATAGATATTTTTTTTAACTTGAATTTAAAATGGATCTTTATATTTATTTATTGACGCAAATGTCAACTGTAAATTTGTCCAGGTGCTTTTCATTTCTCTTTGCCCAAAGATTCAAGCTTAAAAATTTGATCTTGTTGTTCCCATTCTCTTTGAAGGAAACTGAAGTTCAGACATTAAAAATTCTATTATAATTTGTTATCTAAACAATACAAAACTAGGGATTGTATGTAAGATACTCTGAACACCTGGCTTTGATATTATGAAAAACTAAAGGATTTAAATAGGTTTTTTTTTTTGTTATTTTTATCAATGCGTACAAAATTTTTGCAAGTTCTGTTGTACAGAAACTTAAAAATTATTCATGTTTAGAATTTTAAAAGTTTAACAGGTTTTAAATTTTGAACATTTTTTTTTTTATAAATTTTTGACACAAACGAAATAATTCCTTTAAAAAAAATAGAAGTATTAATTAAAATAAGAAAAACGAAACTGTAAATTATCCTCATTGTTTTGATATATACTTTGAATTTAAAAATAGATATATCATAGATATTTTTAGAGATACATTATAAAAAAAAACTTAATTCTACTTGAGAATTTTAAGGTAAAGAAAAAAATGTGATTTTGTCAAAAGCTACCCTTTTCCTTCCCAATTAGTTGAATTTCAAATTAATATTAAATCAAAAGTGAGTATATCATCTATATTACTTATGTGATGGAACTTAAAAAAATTATTTAAATGAAAGATTTATAAAAACGCTTAGATCGTGAAAGCTACATCAAAGAATTTATTTAATTCAAACCCAAAAATATTTCAAGTCAAGTTTACTTACAAACTTTAACTGATAGTCCATACGCTCTGGAGGTTTTAAATTATTCCCAGTTTTTTACGATTGCTGCAGGGGAAGAACGGGGCAAGCCATAAAACTTCCTGTCAGAGTCCTTTGTGTCACCCCAACCCTCCCTAATTATCCTTCAAGATGTTAAGCCTTTAAAGGGGGAAAAGGATTTCGGAAAAAGACGTCTCTAACACTTTCGAAGCGGTTACTTGAGGAGGAAAAAACACGTTTGGTGCATTTTTGGTGAGTCCACGGTCTTACGGGAAAAAACGTGTGGTGCGTTTTTGGAGCATCTCAGGATGGCAGAAAAAGACGTTTGGAACGCTTAAAGGGTTAAAAGGAAAGTCAATTGTAGTGTTGAACAATTTCAGTTACCAATATTCTTTTTAAATAAACAATTAATATAAAAGAAAATTTTAACGTCAATTCCTAATTAGGTCAATAAAGGAAAATTTTTATTTTAGTTACTTTTTATCAAATAATTACAATTAATATAAATATGTATATACATATGACATATCACAATATTAAGTGGCAAATAATTTTTATTAATTATCATTAATGTTTCGTATTGTTATCCTTAACATTCGTGTACATAAAAATTTCGGTTCAACCGAATGCTTTAAAACGTGAGAAAAAAGAATATTTTAAAGTTTTGACCAAAGTCGCTATAAATGAAGTACACGTGAATGTATCTGTAATTCTTTAAAAATTAGTTCAAGTCAATTAATTTTAATTCATTATAATTAAATTATCATATTGTAATCCAAAACAATCGTATATAAAATATTTAATCTCAAAGAAGTGCTTTAAAAATGGGGAAAAACATTTTAATATTTTGGCACAAGTAGACAAAATGGTCAGTAGGTCATCAAAATTGATGTCCAAGTGGTTGCATCTGTAATTCTTTGAATAATTAATTTTAATGTGAATTAGTTTTTATTAATAATAATTAAATTACCAAACTCTCATTACAAGATAATCGTGTAAAAATTTCAGTTCAATTGAGCGCTTTAAAATGTATTTTATTAAATGATTGAAAATTTGAACAAGATACATATAGGGAGATTGTAAACTAACAGTAGAAATTGAATAGAATTGTTATGTTGGTGAATTCTTACAACATATCATTGAAAAGAAATTTAGTTTTGAATGAAATGTAAAATTATCATTTGAAAAATATGATTACAAAGAGATGGAGAGAATACTATTGGGTTGATGCATAATTATCTGGTGTTTATATCAACGCGTTTTTCATCAGTGAAAAGTAGCGTTTTGTTTATTATTTTTGAATAAAAGTAATCTTGTCTTTTGTTTTAGAAAAATGCATGTCTAAAACCATAGTCATATTCGTTATATTATGCTCTGCCACTTCGAGAAAGGATGGAAAGCAGCACAGTCATTTCTCAATCTCAATGAGCTTTTTCGCAAAGGAACAATCAGCGAAAGTCAGTGTAGGGAGTGGTTTGCCCGTTTCAAATCAGGTGATACCAGCTTGGAGGATAAGCCAGGAAGAGGTCGGTCATATATATCGGATTTTGACGATCAGGCTCGGGATCGACGATCGGATGACTTAGTGGCTGATGTCAAAGCGTGGATCGCCTCTAAGAATCGTGTCTTCTTCGCTCGTGAAATCGACCGTCTGCTAAGCAAATGGGAAGCAGTTATCGAAGTAGACAGTGACTAAGCTCCCGAATAATCGTTTAAACATCTTTTTTATCAAATGTTATTATTAATTTTTTAAATTAAATTTATTAAAAAAACGCCGGTTAGTTATGCATCAACCCAATATATTAATTTTAAGAAATTATAAGGTAATCGCAAGTGGAATTATTAAGTTTTATACAAAATAAACTAAACTAGTCTCTCAACAGAATTACTGTTGTAGTATATTTGGAATTCTAACAATAACTTATAGTTTTTAAGTACACTTTTGATTATTTTAAAGTATAATACATTTCCTTGACTTTGAATCTGAGTCATTAAACACAAACCATATTAACTCATAGTATAAGAGAATATTTTGAAAATTTAACCTTGACACACATGGACAAATTAAAATAGCTACTGATCCATAAGCATTATTCTGTATTGTGCTCAAAAGAAATCTATGTAGAACAGAGTGAACTGGACAATATTGCATCAATTTTTTTCGTTTTCTTTTTCGATTTATTCTTGTTGTCATGGTAACTGAGAGTTCACGGTTACGAACTCATCCCCAGAACCATTTCATAGGTTCAAATACTGATGCCACTCAACGTCGCTGTGTGTAGGGGCTGATGCACGTTAAATAGTTGAAACTCTAAAGTCCTCGTCACTTAAGAAGACTTGATACTCTTTGAACAATATTTTTATTTAGGTCTTTAAAAATTATATTTTACTATGTATTTACATACAATGTTTCTTTTCAAGAAAATGATATGAGACGAAATTTTTCACAATTATTCACATAATTTTAAAAATTTAAATTCTTTGAGAAATTTGGAAAATATTAAAATACTACTCCGTATGAAATTATTAAATTTTTGACCTGAAATTTTAGTTTAATATTCTTAAGGATTTTCTAAGCAACTATAAGGAACGATTGTACAAAAAAAATGTATTAGTTTGGGAGAAAAAACAATTGTTGATATGCATGCTAAAATTCAACGAAAAAGCAAATATTTTTCCTACGTTTAAGTTTTTTTAAAAAATATTCAATTTACAGCAAAATGGACCCTGTTTTTGTTACATGTGTTATATACAACAAACAGAAAAAACTGGAAGCGATTGTTAAATAATTGTGAAACAAGTAGCATTTTGAATGCACTAATGTATCAAAAAAACACAAACTGAGAAAAACCACTTCAAAGTTTTTAATCCTGAAAAAATAATCATAATATACTTAAATAAACAAAAAATATTACTTAAAGACTTTAGTTATATATTTTCTTTAAAATAATTGCATTTTCGTATATTTTCACTCTCTCTCTCTCTCTCTACCCATCCGTTTTTATAAATGATCAATTTTTCGGGAGTATTAATTGCACAAGAAAAATGTTTAAAAAACTTTTTTTCGTCATGACGGAAATTTTAGTTTTTCTCTCACATAATATTGAAGTATTATATTTGTATGAAAAATGTATGAAGAATTAAAACTGAAATTATGAAATTATCAATATAAAATGCCGTAATTCAAAAATTTTACGCATACACATTTTATAAAGAAAAAAAATACATTCTTGTAGTGCCTCAGTAATATATCCTGCTTTATATAATACACCTTCTTTTTTATAGTTATTATTTCTCTTTTTGAAATACATTTTTTCATCAAAACGCTTTTCTTAGCTTTTTTTTCTAAAAAGGGACGTGATCGAATTGCCTAACTTGTTAATTTGCATTTTTCAAATGAAGTTTTATCCAACTCCTAACTTTCCGACATGCAAAAGTGATATATAAATGAAAAGATAATAATGCAAGGAATAAGATTAATTAAAATTTTTTAAAAAAAACGATAGTTCGATCATATTGGGGGTATTAAGTCCTAATTGAGGTTCAAAATTACAACGTTTCCCGCTAGTAATCCTTACGTGCATCGAAGTACAAAAATGAAAATCAAATAAAATTAGATTTTTTTATGTTTAGATATATATCATACACAGTGGCGTAACGGAAAATATTAAAGAACCACTGCAATGTCAGATTTTGGGCCCTTAAGATTTTGGGCCCCCCACATCAAGAATCTCGCTCTCCTCCGCCCCCCCCGTGATGCAGGGTTTGTGAGGTGTGCGTTACGCCACACGTTTTTCCGAGTCTTGAAGTTGTGAACACACTCCTGTGATTTCAAAGCCCTTCAATTTACTTAAATTTTAAAATGACGTTAGAAGGCACTAGAAGTTTATAAATTAAATAATAGTTGTTCTAGATTTTCAAATAATGTTTCCCAGAGTGTTGATTTTCAATACATCATTTTGGTTTAATTTTTTTTTTATCTCAAAGGTGTTTGAGCATGTAAGAAACTGCGAGTGTTTGACTATTTAAGAAAGATTGGCCATTAAAGGACTTTATAAATGTGAATAGTTCGTTCAATGCATTATATTTACGAAATTTGTAGAACATATATATTTTTACTATTAAACTGTTCAAATTTTTAAGCTGTCCATTGTTTTCTAAACATTAACACACACGTCTCCGTGTGTGTATTGAAAAACCTGTAACATTCTGTTTGTATTTCTGTGATTTTGCATGCAAATTCGAACAATTTGTTGTTGAAAGAATTGATATATCTTAATCTATATTCTCATTTCAAAAATTTACATTCATTCTGACTGACTTAATATGACGATTTTGAGTTTGTTGCTTATTCCACCTGATCGACAGTAACATCAGATCAAGATCCACGAAATTCATCGCGGCTAAGGGCTAGAAATTTGTCGTTTGCCTAAGTTTTGAGCCCCCAAGAAGGTGACAGTGCGATTTTGCTCGGTACAACACGATAGATGGCAATACCATTCGGACCCACTGATTTAACGAGCACGTTCTCCGTATATACTCGGCGGGGATTTGGTGTCATCGGGCATCGAACCCAGTCCTTCTGGTCTGAAGTCCAATGCTCTAACCACTAGGCTACTTACGGCCTCCGATTTTGAGTTTAAATTAAGCAACAAGGTATAAGTTGTGAACTTTGTCCCCTGTCTGTACATTTAAACACTGAACCTTCCCGATTCGAAAGCTGAATTGTTTATCGCTCATCTAGTTATTTAAGTTGCCACTCACAGATTATAAATGCCTTGCTTGATAACTTCAAACGAATTGATTCTAAGTTGAATGCATTAGAAACACTTAGCCAATGCTTTTAAATGAAGTCCCTGCGATATTTTAATTAGATTTTTAATTCTCTCTGTCAACTAATTTGTAAGATGCTTCTAGATATTAAGGATTACTTTCAAATGACGATTGTACAATCAGAAAGCCGTTGCCTCTATAATTTGTGGAGTAGTTGGTAAATAGATTGAGTGGTGTTTAAAACTGGAGGTGTTTTGAGGAAAATAGGTAAAGCGTTCAGGTATTGTGCAGCCATTATAAATTCGAATTGTAAATTTGTGCGAGTATTCTAATACACTTATAATTTTATTACTATACAGTTTTGGTTAATATTTCAGCAATTTTTTTACTGCATATATGTACCAAATGATTGATCTTGCAGAGTATTTTATGAAGCTACATTTTTTTTTTTGAAAAAATACCTTAGTTTGAAAATGAATACTATATGTTGAAAAGTTAAATTCCTTTGAATGAAACAATGGAATCCTTAATTATTCTTGATTGAAATGTTTGCATAACAACCAGAAAAATACATAAGAGGTCATTAAATAACTGCAACGAAGACCCTTATTTAAATAATTTTATTATAATGATTTGCTCATTCTACTTAATGAAAAATAAACCAAAAATTATAAATAGTATCCTGTCCCAAGATTGCACAAATTAATGTGCTTGTACAGAGCACACAAAACATACAACCATTTTGTACGAAAAATTTGAAAAAACGAATAACTTTGCACGCTTTAAAACTTGCTGAATAAGCTCCACTAACAATTAAATTATACTCTATTGTAATAACTATTCGTTACAAATAATAATTAAAAAACGTTTTGAATCATTGCCTCAAAATCCTCTATTTTAATAAGGATTTTTTATTTCGAGAATTGAATAATGACATCAAAATTCAAATGATTCCCTTCCTCTCTTCTTGAACTACTCCTTTAAAAGCATTTTACCAAGAAAGTATCCAAAAAGCAAATCACCAGGCAAAAAAATTACAAACGCATCAGGGTAAGGATCTAATGGGTAAACCCGACAGCCCTTATCTGCAGCATTAGCCTTACAACAATAGAAGAGATAACTTAGAAGCGACTTATCACCTGCCGATTGACAGGAGTGGGTTCCCTCCTGCGTGGGCCAAAGGGAACGCAAAAGGTATCTCCAGGACACCATTTTCCTCCTTACGGGACGCTGCATACGGCAAACATGCGGGGTGTTAAACCAATGGTGTTAGTAAAAAATAAGCAATACAAAATCAAAATAATAGACAAAAAAATTAAGTAGAAATGAAACGAATTTAATATAATACGAAACGAAAGCCAAAATATGTTATTAAAAATGGAAACATATTATCGTAAAACAAATTTTTCTATAATTTTAAACACGATTAATTATAAAATTTAAACTTTGTTCTAGATCTAGAGGAAATATGTGACAAAAAAAAAGTTGAAAATAGATAAGGATTACTAGGGATTACCCCTCGGTCATGACACCTGTGTTTGCAAAAGACAGTAAACCCCTTCGGAAAAGGAAAAGTTCACCAGGGCACCTCTGGATCGTGACACCCGTACTTCTCTAAAGAAGATGAGCCCTCTGAGAAGAGTTTCCATCTTGACCTATCTAAGCAGAAAATGTATTGCATGGTATAGATATAATTTCGAGAAAAGTCAGTAAAAAAATTTTTTTTAATTTATATTTGGCCACAAATGGGTTAAAATTCGAAAACATTTGGAAAGACATAACTTTGGTTCGATGGTTTAGACTCAAAATAATTATTTTTCTACAATATAAATAATCAAAAGAGATCATTACAGATTAGTAAATACTGTGTGAGTAATAAACAGTAAATTACTACATTTCGTAACCCAACTTTTTCTTCCATCAACGTCTAATCAAATATTCTTTTTTCCTTTTTCCGTTTTACTGAACACCCTACAATTTTGGCAGTAAGTTTTTTTAAAACTTATTCTCAAATCCCTATGTGCCTGTTTCCTTTTAACAAAAAATTCTTTGACTTCTTAACGAAAGAAAACACAAATACCTAAATTTCATTTCCCTTTTGGCAATACTTAAGGTATCTGACTACTTGCGACAACTTGTTTCTTAAAAAATGGATACTTGGAAATTTTTTTTGCTGTTTTTAGATTTGTTTAGTACAGTTTAAAAGAAATATTCTAAAATTAAGAAGAGAAAAATAAATTATTATTACTAAAATGGGAAAAAAATGGGTAACAGTTTTAAAAAAATAACATAAACGCGGCCCATTCTGTACCATATGTTTATGAACAAATTTTAAATTTTTCAATTCTGATGTGTTGCTATGTTATTCATTTTTAAAATGGCCTTCGGGATAAGATATATTCTAATTTTTGCAAAAAACAGAGCATTTTATCTATTTACTACATGAAATCACTTAAAAAAACAGTGATTATATTAAAATAAGGGACTGTAAATTGTGTAATAAAACAGTGATTGATAAATCTGAAGGTTAAAATATTTCTACTATTATACAGAACATAACAAAAAAGTTTTAGTTAATTATTTTCAAAACGTGTTGAGCAATTGCTGGCCCCGTTTGCGCATTTTCAAAAACACATATTTCGTGTAAAACGCGTTTTAAAGTACATCATCTTGCGTAAAGTAGTGGCACTTGCTTCTACTAAAACATTTGTCGCTTTTGTTCTAGTGAACGGAAAATAATAAACTCGTTATTTCGTTATTTTTTATAAAGCTAATAAGATGGCCTATAAAAAAAATCATAAGAAAAAATTTGTCAACTTTTGGAAAAATTCACAATTATAGGATAGTCGGATACCTTAAAATGAAAAATACTTTTTATTTTAATCTTCCTTTTATCTAAAAATACCATAGAGCATCTTTTCCGCTAAGATAGGGTTTGAAATTTTGAAAATTTTTTTTGTCCATCTACCTAAATGTGTGTGTGTGTTTACGTAAATATACTTTAAACGTTGTGGAACAGATTGTAGAATACTTGTACTTGTAAATTAATATATTTAATAAATATTAATTTTATTGTGTGTGTGAGTACATTAAAATTATAGGGATCTCAGGGGTGTCAACTTTGCCTTGACGGCTAAAACATAAACACTTTTAGAATAGATGCATTTATTTGAAAATAAAATTAAATAATTTGAACCGTTTATAATTTGTTTATAAAGGAATGAAGATTCAAAAAAGTTTAAAATGTTTAAAATATAATCATAATTTTAAAAATTATGAAATAAGAACATTTCTGCAATAAACACTAATTTAGTTTTAGGTTGCGCATGATATTTTCAAAAACAGTAGCTCTAATTACTAGAAATCAATTGAATTTTAAGTTAAATGTGTGCATACTTGTTACACTATATCCATTTTTATAAAATAGAATAATAGAATATTATTGAATATAATTATATTATTGAAATAATTGAACATAGAATTTATACAAAAACAAATTATATTATTATGTTTTTTTAAATTTCAATCTTTTTTTTAATATTTTGAAATACAAAAGATATATAAGACTAAACTAAGAAGGGTTTCAAGAGAGTATGATACATTTTATAATTCTATAAAGCTTTATACACATCAAAGGCTACTATTTCGCAAAATAGCATGCGCAGCTTAAAAATTACTTAATACAGTCAACTCTCGATGATTCAAACCTTCGATAATACGAACCTCTCGATAATTCGAAGTGTATAGCTCAGTCCCTTGAAAAACTCTTGATATTTCGAACTAAAACAATACGTTTTGGTACACTCAATATTTCGAAGTAAAATCTGTGGCTGACCAGACTACAGCATGCGATAGTTCGAAGCTATCTTATAAAACTCTCGACAATTCGAACACTCACTTTCATGCGCAGTCCTGTGATAAAAAGGTTAAAGATTACAAGTTTTGCGTTGTGTTGTCTCTGTGTGTCTTCCCTGAAGCGTAGTCTCTTTGATGACCATTTGTCTGCTACCCTTTCTTAGTGTTTTATGTCCCTCAGGTGGAAAGGCACTTTTATTGTTTTCATTATTTTAAGTGGACAATAGACCAACCGCACCTGTTGTCAGCCAGCCATATCTTTCATTTAACACGTGTCCTTGCTACACATGTGTTCAAAAAGGATGGTCCACTATTGTGAAGAAATGCATGGGATTGTGTATGAATGTATTGATTGTATTCTTTTAGAGATGATTTTAAATTCTGTAAAATATTTATATAGTATAATATATATTTTTAAATACATTACAACAATTTTTCACATGTGTACAATTGTTGTTTTATTTCATAATCTCAAATTTAAATGTGTTTGAAAAAAATTTCTCTTAGTGTATTTTATTTTATTTTTGGAATGTTTTCCTACTTTTTTATAATTTGAACTCTTGATAATTCGAAGTTTTTTCTTGATCCCTCCAACTTCGAATTATCGAGAGTCTACTGTATTAATAATAGAAATGCCTCTTATTTTCATATGCTTATAATTTTTAAATTCTTAAATTTTAAACATTTTATACCCTTTTGAAACATTATTCCTTTTTAAACAATGCGTAAAATATTCGAATTACTTAATTTTAATTTCAATGAATTAAATCTATTTGAAAACTGCTAATATTTTCAGCCCTCTAGATAAAATTAACACATCTGAGACACTTATGCAATTCTTTAAATCTTAAGAAAACCGAGAGGATGAACCTACCTCAACTCGTTTTTTTCCAAAACTACAAAATACTTTTAAAAATGCCCTTTTCATTAGATTGAAATTAAATTTCATGTTTCTCATTTTCAATTGTTTATTTATTGATAAATTTCGAAATTTTGACAACATGTATGATGATTTAAGAAAAATATTTTCAAATTAAGAAGTACAATTATACCTCGTTGTTTTATAACATTTTGAAACAAATTGTACTTAATTTACAATGTATGATATTGTTACGTAGAACAGGGTTCGAGGATTTTAAACTTTTAGTTTCAAAAACCAAAACAGTTCTTTAAGTGTGATGAAATTTTTTGTGTAAAAGCAATCCTTAGAATTACAGGATACAGCAGAAAAGTTCGCAAAATGAATCACAGAATATCTTCACACCTTCCACAGCGCTTAGACACAACTACCAATGTCTAAAAATACAAATACGTAATGATTAATATTATTCGCAAGTCCTCACTCAATCGGATCATCTTCTCCCTGGTTGACTATTCAATGGTTAAAATAATACTGACTCAGTTTTAGCGAGCGACTCCAAATAGCCCGCTCGGATCTTTCTCCAAAGTCCGCTTGATATCAATGAATTTCTACAACATTTTCTGAAAGCATCCATATGATCTCCATTTCACCAAAAATGGTTGCCAAAATGATCACCAAAAATTATGCCAACTTGGTTATATCGCCAACATTTCTCCAAGTTTTAACTGAATAATGTAAGTACCATAATGTAAGAAAAGGTGTCATTTGAGGATATTACAAATTTAATATAATATAAATACAATATAGAAAGTAATATTAAAGTATTACATATTCAGATATAAATCATTTACACTATTTTCAACATTTATTACTCAAAATTTGTAACAATATTTTAAATAAATGAGAAATATTAGGGATATTTTAAGTAGAGTACGTGAAAACATCCAATAAAATTAATCTTAATGCGAAACAAAGACTATTGAAATACAAAGCATTTTAAATAATATTACATGTTGAGTTATATAATTAAAGATCTTAGCCTGCATATTGATTACCACCACAACGATTATGAAGTTCTTTCAGCAGAAAATTGCATCGGTATTTACCTGAGGAACCAATCTAATATATGCAACCCATCCTTTCTACCCTGTAAATCTTGCGCATGAAAATTCAGCAACTCATCATAATCAAACTTCTGGAAATAAAAATTCCCTCTCCAAGGTCTTTGTGGTAATGTAATTAGGCGAATAAAATTAATAAATATTTCGCGCAAAGTTTGCTTTGCTTTTTTTATCCCCGCAAGGGAGAAACCGAATGCGTTCATTTATGCTTGCCCAAGCATGCACGATGACGTCAGATTTACCCAATGACGTTCATTTGTTAAGAATAAATAGCACCACTTGGTGTCGAATTGCATT